>JABXJD010002571.1:0-49509 GCA_013375575.1 Percina caprodes
TTGTTTTAGAAGACAAAAACAGTTAGACTTCATCTAGGTTGAGAAGGTCTAGTAGAGAAGTGCTCAGCCGTGGTGCAGTGAATGCCGATGCGGACGTGTGTGTGTGTGTGTGTGTGTGTGTGTGTGTGTGTGGGCCACCAGGCGAGTGTTCTGCTCTCTGTAGCTGGCTGCTATTTCCTGGTTGCCCATGGCTCTGGCCAGCAGGCTCGCGGCGTCAGACGCCAGCGGCCGCCGGCTTCACGAGCCCAGGTGAACAACTTCTACTAGACCTTCCTGGGAGAGAGAGAGAGAGAGAGAGAGAGAGATAAAATACACTTTGCTCTAACTCACCTCTCCATTTAGCATTCATAAGCAGTATATAACCATTTCATAAATAGCTTATAACACTCCTAGAATGTAGGTTAACTCAATTCATTTTCAGAATCAGAAAAGATTTTGACGTCCACAATAAGTTACACTTATGTGGAATTTGCTCGGTGAATGGTAAAACTTTACTTATTGACTTTAGTTTTACAGTTATTTTTGGAATTTATGGTCACAAAACCTCATTTATGTGAAATTATACCTAATGTTTGAGTTAGAAAAGCAGAAATTAGGAATTATTGAGACTAAAATTAAAGGAATGGATGTTGATGATAATCACAGACTGGAATATGTCAACTTTTACTCTCAATACTATTTCAAAAAACACCAATTTGGTTTCAAATGCTATAAAATTGAATAAGACGCCCCAAAATTAATGAAAGTAGAGATTTGTACTTGGCAAAGAGCTGCCAGTGGAATCAATCATGTTATTTTAAATTAAAAAGAACATTGATATAGGACAACATGGGGACAACATGAGGACAACATGAGGACAACATGGGGACAACATGGGGACAACATGAGGACAACATGAGGACAACATGGGGACAACATGGGGACAACATGGGGACAACATGAGGGCAACATGAGGGCAACATGAGGACAACATGAAGACAACATGAGGGCAACATGAAGACAACATGAGGACAACATGAGGACAATGAGGGCAACATGAAGACAACATGAGGGCAACATGAAGACAACATGAGGGCAACATGAGGGCAACATGAAGACAACATGAGGGCAACATGAGGGCAACATGAGGACAACATGAGGACAACATGAGGACAACATGAGGACAACATGAGGGCAACATGAAGGCAACATGAAGGCAACATGAGGGCAAATATGAAGGCAACATGAGGGCAACATGAGGACAACATGAGGCAACATGAAGACAACATGAGGGCAACATGAAGACAACATGGAAGACAACATGAGGACAACATGAGGACAACATGAAGACAACATGAGGACAACATGAGGACAACATGAAGACAACATGAGGACAACATGGGGACAACATGAGGACAACATGAGGACAACATGAGGGCAACATGAGGGCAACATGAGGACAACATGAGGACAACATGAGGACAACATGAGGGCAACATGAAGACAACATGAAGACAACATGAGGGCAACATGAGGACAACATGAGGGCAACATGAGGACAACATGAAGACAACATGAAGACAACATGAGGGCAACATGAAGACAACATGAGGGCAACATGAAGACAACATGAGGACAACATGAAGACAACATGAGGACAACATGAGGGCAACATGAAGACAACATGAGGACAACATGAGGACAACATGAGGACAACATGAGGGCAACATGAGGGCAACATGAGGGCAACATGAGGACAACCCGAGGACAACCCGAGGACAACCCGAGGACAACATGAGGGCAACATGGGGACAACATGAGGGCAACATGAGGGCAACATGGGGACAACATGAGGGCAACATGAGGGCAACATGAAGACAACATGAGGGCAACATGAAGACAACATGAGGGCAACATGAGGGCAACATGAGGGCAACATGAAGACAACACGAGGGCAACATGAGGGCAACATGAGGGCAACATAAAGACAACATGAGGACAACATGAGGGCAACAGGTCAATTTGACCCGAGGACAACATGAGGGCAACATAAAGACAACATGAGGACAACATGAGGGCAACAGGTCAATTTGACCCGAGGACAACATGAGGGCAACATAAAGACAACATGAGGACAATATGAGGACAACATGAGGGCAACAGGTCAATTTGACCCGAGGACAACATGACGGTTAAAAAAAAGTGAGTTTCTGCACCACAAAGAATGGGGGCAGGAGGGTCGTCGGTTCAAGTCAAAATACAATACAAGCGAAAAAGAAAGACAACACAAGCGCAGAAGAACTTAAAGGTTAAGAAGACTACGCAGAGCCACTGTTGACGCACAAGTCTGTAATTAATGTGTTTTATTAAGGTCTGACCTTCTCTTGGAAGACGACGGCGGTCTCCAGGCCCGGCATGATGTTCTGGAGCAGACGGCAGGCGGCCATGTTGAGGCTCAGCTCTCTGCTGGTCATTATGTACGTGTCCAACAGCTGGAGAAACAAACACAGAAACATTAACGGAGGCGTTGTTACAGTTAGATCAGCGTTTCTCAAACTTTACTACTGATTATGATTGTTATAATCTGTGTCCATGTAACAAAATGGCAATTAAGTCTGATTATCAGACTAATTAACTGTTGTTTTAAGGTTTCAATTAGGGCTGCACGATATGAGGAAAATATGCGAGAACGTTGTTGAATGTCACAATAACAATATAACTAGCAATAAACAAACATATTATGGGCCCTGTCTTGCACCCGGCGCAGCGCAAAGTCAGAGGCAAGTGTCTGATGTTTTAAGACCGTCTCTGGTCTTACAGGGAGGTGTGTTCAGGTGCATTCTGGGCGTGCTGGTCTTACAGGGAGGTGTGTTCAGGTGCATTCTGGGTGTGCTGGTCTTACAGGGAGGTGTGTTCAGGTGCATTCTGGGCGTGCTGGTCTTACAGGGAGGTGTGTTCAGGTGCATTCTGGGCGTGCTGGTCTTACAGGGAGGTGTGTTCAGGTGTATTCTGGGCGTGGGCTGGTCTTACAGGGAGGTGTGTTCAGGCATTCTGGGCGTGCTGGTCTTACAGGGAGGTGTGTTCAGGTGCATTCTGGGCGTGCTGGTCTTACAGGGAGGTGTGTTCAGGTGCATTCTGGGCGTGCTGGTCTTACAGGGAGGTGTGTTCAGGTGCATTCTGGGCGTGCTGGTCTTACAGGGAGGTGTGTTCAGGTGCATTCTGGGCGTGCTGGTCTTACAGGGAGGTGTGTTCAGGTGCATTCTGGGCGTGCTGGTCTTACAGGGAGGTGTGTTCAGGTGCATTCTGGTCTTACAGGGAGGTGTGTTCAGGTGCATTCTGGTCTTACAGGGAGGTGTGTTCAGGTGCATTCTGGGCATATTGCTATCTTGAGGCAGCGGGAAGTGATCGCGACAAAGACGTAATAGGGCTGGGCGATATGAGGACATTTATCATCAAAACAATATAAAAATCATAACCATATATTTAATTTTTGGGTATTAGAGTGTGATGAACATTTGCCACTATTTTCTGGTCTAAATCCCTGAACCAGACCACGTTTCCCAGCATGCTGAGTGGATTAGAGCTGCAGATCTGGTTTGGTCTTAATTCCTATCATTATACAGATGAGGAATAAATTATGTCAAAAGTGTATAAATGACTCATTCTTGACAAAAAAAGCTGTCAATCAAAATGTACTTGTCGGGCTCGGGCCTTGTCGGGCCTAATTTTTAAGGCCAGGTTCCAGGTCTAGTGTGGAGTAGCAGACCCTCCTCCCAGCATGCTTTGGAGGAGGGTCTGAGAAAGCGAGACAACTATTTTCTGACATTTTACAAACCAACCTGAATCGATAAAATAACCGTTAGTTGCATAAATATGAGTATTTTATATATTTATTTTAAGGAATAAATTGAAGTCCATTACATCCTTTAAAGGAATCGAGAGAATAATGAAACAAAACAAAGTAATTGTAAGTGTGTGTGTGTGTGTGTGTGTGTGTGTGTGTGTGTGAGTGTGTGTGTGCTGTTGTCAGATACTAGGAGAGATATTACAGCGGTGCTGTGTGTGTGTGTGTGTGTGTGTGTGTGTGTGTGTGAGTGTGTGTGTGTGTGTTGTTGTCAGATACTAGGACAGATATTACAGCGGTGCTGTGTGTGTGTGTGTGTGTGTGTGTGTGTTGTTGTCAGATACTAGGACAGATATTACAGCGGTGCTGTGTGTGTGTGTGAGTGTGTGTGTGTGTGTGTGTTGTTGTCAGATACTAGGAGAGATATTACAGCAGTGCTGTGTGTGTGTGTGTGTATGTGTGTGTGTGTGTGTGTTGTTGTCAGATACTAGGAGAGATATTACAGCGGTGCTGTGTGTGTGTGTGTGTGTGTGCTGTTGTCAGATACTAGGACAGATATTACAGTGCTGCTGTGTGTGTGTGTGTGTGTGTGTGTGTGTGTGTTGTTGTCAGATACTGGAGAGATATTACAGCGGTGTGTGTGTGTGAGTGTGTGTGTGTGTGTGTGTTGTTGTCAGTCAGATACTAGGACAGATATTACAGCGGTGCTCTGTGTGTGTGTGTGTGTGTGTGTGTGTGTGTGTGTGTGTTGTTGTCCGATACTAGGAGAGATATTACAGCGGTGCTGTGTGTGTGTGTGTGTGTGTGTGTGTGTGTGTGTGTGTGATTCATACATGCTTTGAGATTCACGCCTTCGCACAATAGTATTAAAACGCTCACTGCGTTGGTGAAGTCGCTTCATGAAGAGCTTCTTCAGGAGTTGCCCCAGCATGCAGTCTGGGTCCGCTCGTCCTGCAGGGTCACACAGCAGTCAGAAACTCAAAAAAACAAGCGCTACACATGTTAGATATCAACAGAAAATTCAGATTTAGTCCAGAAAACCCTGCCTGGCACTAGGTCGCCCCTCTGGCGTGTTGGTCTCAGCCGAGCACGACTGCATTAGTTGATTAGTCTTTCTTGTTTTTAAAGATTTTTTGGGGTCTTTTACTGCCTTCATTCGTTTTATTTCACACGTCCTCATTCAACTTCATGAGTTCCTTCACAACGATCATATACAGGATGCATGAAATGGGGAACACCAAATAAGCTACTAAAAGCTTTTCAGAGGGTGCCTTCATTACAGGGAGGTGTGTTCAGGTGCATTCTGGGCGTGCTGGTCTTACAGGGAGGTGTGTTCAGGTGCATTCTGGGCGTGCTGGTCTTACAGGGAGGTGTGTTCAGGTGCATTCTGGGCGTGCTGGTCTTACAGGGAGGTGTGTTCAGGTGCATTATGGGCGGGCAGGTCTTACAGGGAGGTGTGTTCAGGTGCATTCGTCTTACAGGGTGGTGTGTTCAGGTGCATTCTGGGCATTCTGGTCTTACAGGTAGGTGTGTTCAGGTGCATTCTGGGCGTGCTGGTCTTACAGGGAGGTGTGTTCAGGTGCATTCTGGGCGTGCTGGTCTTACAGGGAGGTGTGTTCAGGTGCATTCTGGGCGTGCTGGTCTTACAGGGAGGTGTGTTCAGGTGCATTCTGGGCGTGCTGGTCTTACGGGGAGGTGTGTTCAGGTGCATTCTGGGTGTGCTGGTCTTACGGGGAGGTGTGTTCAGGTGCATTCTGGGCGTGCTGGTCTTACAGGGAGGTGTGTTCAGGTGCATTCTGGGCGTGCTGGTCTTACAGGAGGTGTGTTCAGGTGCATTATGGGCGGGCAGGTCTTACAGGGAGGTGTGTCAGGGCATTCTGGGCGTGCTGGTCTTACAGGGAGGTGTGTTCAGGTGCATTCTGGGCGTTGGTCTTACAGGGAGGTGTGTTCAGGGGCATTCTGGGCGTGCTGGTCTTACAGGGAGGTGTGTTCAGGTGCATTCTGGGCGTGCTGGTCTTACAGGGAGGTGTGTTCAGGGGCATTCTGGGCGTGCTGGTCTTACAGGGAGGTGTGTTCAGGTGCATTCTGGGCGTGCTGGTCTTACAGGTAGGTGTGTTCAGGTGCATTCTGGGCGTGCTGGTCTTACAGGAGGTGTGTTCAGGTGCATTCTGGGCGTGCTGGTCTTACAGGGAGGTGTGTTCAGGTGCATTCTGGGCGTGCTGGTCTTACAGGGAGGTGTGTTCAGGTGCATTCTGGGCGTGCTGGTCTTACGGGAGGTGTGTCAGGTGCATTCTGGGTGTGCTGGTCTTACGGGAGGTGTGTCAGGTGCATTCTGGGCGTGCTGGTCTTACAGGGAGGTGTGTTCAGGTGCATTCTGGGCGTGCTGGTCTTACAGGGAGGTGTGTGTTCAGGTGCATTCTGGGCGTGCTGGTCTTACAGGGAGGTGTGTTCAGGTGCATTCTGGGCGTGCTGGTCTTACAGGGAGGTGTGTTCAGGTGCATTCTGGGCGTGCTGGTCTTAAGGGAGGTGTGTTCAGGTGCATTCTGGGCATTCTGGTCTTACAGGGAGGTGTGTTCAGGTGCATTCTGGGCGTGCTGGTCTTACAGGGAGGTGTGTTCAGGTGCATTCTGGGTGTGCTGGTCTTACGGGGAGGTGTGTTCAGGTGCATTCTGGGCGTGCTGGTCTTACAGGGAGGTGTGTCCAGGTGCATTCTGGGCGTGCTGGTCTTACAGGGAGGTGTGTTCAGGGGCATTCTGGGCGTGCTGGTCTTACAGGGAGGTGTGTTCAGGTGCATTCTGGGCGTGCTGGTCTTACGGGGAGGTGTGTTCAGGTGCATTCTCGTCTTACAGGGTGGTGTGTTCAGGTGCATTCTGGGCATTCTGGTCTTACAGGTAGGTGTGTTCAGGTGCATTCTGGGCGTGCTGGTCTTACAGGAGGTGTGTTCAGGTGCATTCTGGGCGTGCTGGTCTTACGGGAGGTGTGTTCAGGTGCATTCTGGGCGTGCTGGACTTACAGGGAGGTGTGTTCAGGTGCATTCTGGGCGTGCTGGTCTTACAGGGAGGTGTGTTCAGGTGCATTCTGGGCGTGCTGGTCTTACAGGGAGGTGTGTTCAGGTGCATTCTGGGCGTGCTGGTCTTACAGGGAGGTGTGTTCAGGTGCATTCTAGGCGTGCTGGTCTTACAGGAGGTTTGTTCAGGTGCATTCTGGGCATTCTGGTCTTACAGGGAGGTGTGTTCAGGTGCATTCTGGGAGTATTGCTATCTTGAGGCAGGGGGAAGTGAACGCACCATTGACCAACAAAAACCTCTAAAGTCAATAACGCAGCATTTCATTGTTATTTTAACAGACAATTTGGGGTCTTTTACTGCCTTCATTGAAAGGAGAGATTAACGGCCCGACACACTCAACATCTGACTCAAGTAGAGTACTTGAGTAAATGTACTTAGTTACATTCCACCACTGCCCATTATGTGTGTTAATTTCACCAAAGAGATGATGCAACTGGGCTGCCCTCTTTTTTGGGGCTTTTGCCCTTTATTTCAGAGTGACAGTGGACAGACAGGAAGGGAGAGAGATGGAGGATGACACGCAGCAAAGGCCGCAGGTCGGACTCGAACCCGGCCGCTGCCAAGGACTCAGCCTACATGGGGGCGCGCTTACTGGTTGAGCTAGAGGACGCCCGGCTGCCCCCTCTTAATGCCCCCTCTTAATGCCCTTTTGGGTTTGACTAAGATTTCTTTAGTCCGTTATAGTCTTTTTATGCTGAATGATTTATTTCTTCTGAGCACATCTCTGATAAACAAGATTTAAAGTGGTGTTTCTGCTTGATTAATAATAATAATAAATATATATATGTGTGTGTGTGTGTGTGTGTGTGTGTGTGTGTGTGTATATGTGCATTCCCCAGTGGGGAAATTACAACTACCACTCTGTTAGTATCACTACACACAGGTCTGAAATACACACACACATGCTCGACCTATTCATGCACAAATGGAGAGATGTCGGAGTGGGGTGGGGGCTGCCAGTGGACCAGCAACCTGGGCGGTTGAGGGAGGGGGTACAGTGCCTTGCTCAAGGGCTCCTGACAACACTGACAGCGCCCAGGAGGTGAAGTGGCATCTTCCAGCTACCGATCTACACTCCGTACTTTGGTCCGTCTGGGACTTGAACCGACGACCTCCTGTTCCCAACCCAAATCCCTATGGACTGAGCTACTATCCCCCATTCTTTGTGGTGCAGAAACTCACTTTACAGATCTGTATTAAATCTAATGGCCCTGCGGCACATTAACAGTCACTTACAGCACGTAACAATACAATCTACTGTACGACAACCACATCACCAACACAAATCGAGTACTTTTGAAACTTTTGGGGTTGAAAATAAAACCTGGATGACGGTCATCAAACGGATCGGGTCGGCTTTGTGATACTCCTCCCTCCCGCTCAATCAGCTCGGATATTCTGCAGGAGACAGAGGAGACACCACGTTAGGTTAGATGCACAGAGAGGAGACACAGAGAGGAGACACAGAGAGGAGACACCACTAGTTAGACACAGAGAGGAGACACAGAGGAGACACAGAGAGGAGACACAGAGAGGAGACACAGAGAGGAGACACAGAGAGGAGACACAGAGAGGACACAGAGAGGACACAGACAGCCGGACTCTAAGCTCCGTCTTGGCTGCTTTTAACCAATCAGCTGTTTCCATTTGCTTCTCTCCTGCTTCTATAGTGGTTTTGCTTTAAAATCAAAACTATGCGCTTGTCTTTCTCGACACTTTTGATCCCTTTCCTGACGTTTTGTCACATTTTCCAATGCTTTTATCCAATTTTTCTGCACTTTGACATTTTTTTCCATCCATTGTTATACTGCTCATTTTAGCCTAATTTATATATATATATATATATATATATATATATATATATATATCTATGTATATTATATTATATTCAGTACATATCCAGCTGTATATTATATTCAGTACATATCCACCTGTAAATTTTGTTCACAATACTTGTTATCTATATATTATATTCATAGGATAATCTAGCCGTAAAATTCTGTTCATAATAGTATTAATTTCTATATTTATTCAGTACATATCCATGTCCTGCACTATGGAACCAGTGTATATCCTGCACCTGCTGCTACTGCACTTCTGGTTAGACCCAAACTGCATTTCGCCTTGTACCTGTGTAATGACAATAAAGTTGAATCTAATCTAATTTTTTCACATTTTGAAGCTTTTTCTGACATTTTTAAGCTTTTTCGGACATTTTTTAAGCTTTTTCGGACATTTTTTCCACTTTTGTTAGCGTTCTTTTATCATTTTTTCCCCCAATGCTATAAAATTGATTTAAACCAAATGTAATGAAAGTAGCGTACTGATGGATTATTTTACTTGTTATGAGCGTTGCATGGAACCATCCTCGTTATGTTTTTATTTTTGACAATTTGGTCGTAAGAAACTCAAATTTCTGACATAGAAACTTTTTTTTAAAATGGGCCAAATTCACCCCGAGGACACCAGGCGGGTTAACGATGGCTCAACTCCATCAAGTGTCCCAGTGAGTTATTTCAGTGGGTCACAACACCAGGGCTTCTCCTGAGAGGAATGCAGCCATCGTTAATGGTTTTGAACACACCTGTGCTCTTCCTTCTACGACACGTCCACATGTCTGCCGTGAGAACGGTCTATACTGCGCTGGGCCTCGCTCTAGCGGTGCGATACAGCAAACCGTGCATCATGTGTAGGCTGCTTTAGCTCTTTAAATGTAAATGTATTTATATATATTATATTGTATTTATAAAGCGCTTTGAGTAGTCGTTAAGACTAGAAAAGCGCTTTATAAATATAACATATATATATATATTATATACTATATTTTCTAGTCTTAACGACTACTCAAAGCGCTTTTACATCATACAGGATACATTCACCATTCACACACATTCATACACGGTACAAGGTGCCACCTGCTCATCAGATACACACTCACACACATCTACACACCTGCTCATCAGATACACACTCACACACATCTACACACCTGCTCATCAGATACACACTCACACACACTACACACCTGCTCATCAGGTACACACTCACACACATCTACACACCTGCTCATCAGATACACACTCACACACATCTACACACCTGCTCATCAGATACACACTCACACACATCTACACACCTGCTCATCAGATAAACACTCACACATTCACACCGATGGCAGCATCGGGGCAACTCTCGGGTTCAGTGTCTTGCCCAAGGACACTTCAACATGCAGGGCCAGGGATTGAACCCCCAACCTTCCGATTGGCAGGCAACCGCTCCCACTGAGCCACAGCCGCCCGCTTTAAGGACCTCTGAGTACCTTAAATGTATTATTATTACTACGTTTTACAGCTTTTAAACCAAACAGCCCTGCTCACCTGGTCAGGATGGACACCAGTTGCTCTGTGGTGCCCTGCTGCGTTTCCTCCCATTCGTCGAGCAGCGGTGAGGTCCGCCGGCGTCCACGGCGCGGCGACCGCCATGGCGGCGGACACGGCGGCCGCAAAGGCGGACAGCGTCACGGCCAGCGCGCTGCCTTCTGGAGAGGACATCGCTGCCTGGAGGTCGGATGGGTGAGAAGGAAAGAAAGGAATGAGAGGAGAGTGAAGTCGGTAGAGGAGCAAACGACTGATATGCGTACACCTGCATGTATGATATCGATATCATGATATGAGACTAGATATCGTGATATCATAACATGGCATAAGTGTCTTTTCCTGGTTTTAAAGGCTGCATTACAGTAAAGTGATGTCACTTCCTGTGTTACCAGACTGGTGTAGCTGGTCTAGTGTTACCCTCTATTACCCACTTAGTCGTTATATCCAGACACTTCTACACAGCCATCGTCCAGTCTGTCCTCTGCACGTCCATCACTGTCTGGTTTGGATCTGCCACCAAAAGGACCGGAGCAGACTACAACGGACAGTTAGGACTGCAGAAAAGATCATCGGTGCCAACCTGCCCCCGTCCATGACTTATAGTCCTCCAGAGTCAGGAAACAGGCAGGAACCATCACCACTGACCCATCTCACCCCGGACACAACCTGTTCCAGCTCCCCCTCTGGGGGCTACAGAGCACTGGACCCCAAAACCAACAGACTCAGGACCAGTTTCTACCCACAAGCCATCTCTCTGATGAACAGCTGACTACTGACCCACAGTGTCAGGTTCAGTTCTAGTCAATGACCCAGTAACACGGTCTCTACAGCACCTGGTTACTGGTTCCACTTATTATTCCACTTATTTAGTATTATTCATCATTCTCATTCTCATATCTCACAATGAGCGAACCATGCTCAAAAAATCGATAGTCAACACTACAATATTGTTGCGTATTTATCCTTTTTCCAAAAGGGTAGTTACTTTTTGGAAAAAGGATAAATACCATTTTTCAGAAGGGTAGGTACCCTTTTTTTTAACTAGTAACTAACAAACTAATGAACTCTAATTAACTCTAATTGACTAGTTATCCTTTTTCAAAGGGAAGTTACCCTTCTGAAAAAGGTTATTTACCTTTTTGAAAAAGGGTAACTAATCGTTTGTTACTCTTCCAAAAACAGTAAGTACCCTTTATCGTGTACCTTACTGTAAAGTGTTACCATAACAACAGATATGTTTTTAGGGGGGGGGGGGGGTATTAGCAGGACCTTGTAAAGGACCTGAACACGTTTCTAACTAATAACCCTTACCAGAGGTTGTCCGCGTGTGGCATCACACAGCGAGCTGTGGTCAGATACTAGAGAGATATTACAGCGTGTGTGTGTGTGTGTGTGTGTGTGTGTGTGTGTTGTTGTCAGATACTAGGAGAGATATTACAGGGGTGTGTGTGTGTGTGTGTGTGTGCACGCGCTGTTGTCATTCCAGCGGTGCTGTGTGTGTGTGTGTGTGTGTGTGTTGTCAGATATTATTAGAGATATTACAGCAGTGCAGAGAGAGTGAGTGAGTGAGTGAGTGAGTGAGTGTGTGTGTGTGTGTTTTGTTGTCAGATACTAGGAGAGATATTACAGCGGTGCTGTGTGTGTGTGTGTGTGTGTGTGTGTGTGTGTGCACGCGCTGTTGTCATTACAGCGGTGCTCTGTGTGTGTGTGTGTGTTGTTGTCAGATACTAGAGAGATATTACAGCGGTGCTGTGTGTGCATGTGTGTGCATGTGTGTGTGCGTGCACAGCAACAACAGGTGTCCTCTGGCCGAGACAGCTGTCTCCCAGAGGACAGTGTCCGCTGTGTGACAGCTGTCTCCCAGAGGACACTGTCCGCTGTATGTGTGTGTGTGTGTGTGTGTGTGTGTGTCTGCTGTGTGTGTGTGTGTGTGTGTGTGTGTGTGTGTGTGTGTCCGCTGTGTGTGTGTGTGTGTGTGTGTGTGTGTGTGTGTGTGTGTGTGTGTGTGTGTGTGTGTGTGTGTGTGTGTGTGTGTCCGCTCTGTGTGAGCTTTCAGCTAGCGCGGCAACAAGGTGACAGTTAGCTTAAAGTTAGCTTAAAGTTAGCTTAAAGTTAGCTAACTCGTCTCCATTCACGGAGCCTCATTAGCATTCCTCCTCGTACTAAAAGCCCTCGTTCCTCCTCCCGGCGGGTAACGTCGCGGGGCGGCGGGGAGCGCGAGCAGCAGCGTGTTGACATCAGCTGCCTCATGTCACAGACACACAACCCGCTCCAGCTAGCAACTTCACAACGTTAGAAAACGTGACGCTCACCTGGAGATAAAAGCTGCTTTTCTTTCGTTGCGTTTCCCGGTTAAACTCCTCGTTGGAAGAAATTCGGCTTTTTGTTTTTAACGGGAAAAAACACCCAAAAAATGGGGAAGAAACGACGCTGATATTAAACGTTTGAGAAAAATAAAAGTATCACGTTTATTTTCAAAACTTCTCCCGGCGGCTGCGCGCTGCGTCATCGAACGTAAGTCGGTCGAAGTTAGATGACGCAGGACGGCGAACATGCTCATGGGACTTGTAGTTCAACATTTATTTTCAGGGTATTACGCGATAAATGCACTCATTACTTTATCCAAAGTGTTTTTACATAAGTCAAAAATATAATAAAAAAAAATGGAGCTGGCTCCCATATCTACATGTACAAACAAACGAATAAAAAGCTGTTAAATCTTTTAAATCATTATTATTATTATTATTATTATTATTATTATTATTATTATTATTATTATTATTTTTAATATTTCTGCTTTTGTTTTGGCTATATTTTCTTTTTGGTAACCCCTTAACCTCCCTGGCTTGTTTGTATGTGATTGTAGACTCAAATATGTTGTCTACCTGCTGAGTGTGTGTGTGTGTGTGTGTGTGTGTGTGTGTGTATAAAGATTGCTTAAAAACATGATAGAAGTGGTAATCCACCATCAATACATAGTATAAGAATATTAACTTTATTTTAAGTTTAGCTCCTTTACTTATTATTCCACTACAAGTAAAATGTATAATAATAATAATGTATAATAATAATAATGTATACTTTATTAATCCCACAAGGGGAAATTACTTAATGAGGAATAAATCAATAAAGCATTTAAGTTGTTAGAAAACATAAATACTTGTCAGTGTTTCCTTATTATATCTGATGTTTCTGGATTAATATGCCTGAATTAATGTGTATGTTGTATTTTCCTGTTATAGATGTTAAAGGTTATTCTCATTTTTCAATTCAATTCAATTTTATTTATAATATCAAATCTTAACAAGAGTTATCCCAGGACACTTTACAGATAGAGTAGGTCTAGACCACATTCTGTAATTTACAAAGACTCAACAATAACAGTAATTGGCCCATTAGGAAGCAGTCAGTGCGACAGTGACGAGGAACAGCTGATTAGTTTCAGTAGCAGTAGTTTCTGGGGAAGATGCTGTGAGTGGGGAGAGGAGAGCGAATTAATTAGGATTTCTTTTTTAACCCTCATGTTGTCCTCTGGTCAAATTTGACCCATTTCAGTTTTTTCATCACATAAAATGCCTCTAAATAAGCTGAAAATGTCAGCATTAGAAATATCAAACAACTTTGGAAAAAACATCAAAAAAGGACCCACTGCTGAAAAAGTGACAAAAATGTCTTTTTCATGGCTGATGGGAAGACAACACAAGGGTTAATAGAGTTCATCTGGTTCTGTGTTTTCCTTATTTCATCGCTTTTCCTAACATTCATCAGAATTAGTACATATAGAACATATAAACAGGCCTTTCTATTCTGCTGTCTGTTGCTCGGTGTGTGTTAGGACCCGTGAAGAGAACTTTATAGCATGTTTCGACACAAATACATGTTTTTGTGTCCTGAAACACAAAAACGTGAAGTATTACTTCAAAGTAGTTAAATTTAGCCTTTGCAACAACGGGCCGGAGCTGGGCCGGAGACCACAGCACGGACCGGGCCACTGCAACCGGCTCAGTCAGGTCCAGATAAGCAGGCTTAACAGGTGTAGGGACAAGCAGGGGCCGGAGCTGGGCCGGAGACCACAGCACGGGACCGGGCCACTGCAACCGGCTCAGTCAGGTCCAGATAAGCAGGCTCAACAGGTGTAGGGACAAGCAGGGGCCGGAGACCACAGCACGGGACCGGGCCACTGCAACCGGCTCAGTCAGGTCCAGATAAGCAGGCTTAACAGGTGTAGGGACAAGCAGGGGCCGGAGCTGGGCCGAGACCACAGCACGGACCGGGCCACTGCAACCGGCTCAGTCAGGTCCAGATAAGCAGGCTCAACAGGTGTAGGGACAAGCAGGGGCCGGAGACCACAGCACGGGACCGGGCCACTGCAACCGGCTCAGTCAGGTCCAGATAAGCAGGCTTGAGACAGTCCATAGTGATCTGCTCTGGCTTGCCCCCCCATGTCCACCACAAAGTTCTTAGGTCCCGCCTTCAGGACACGGAAGGGCCCATCGTAGGGGGGCTGTCACTGCCCCCCTACGTGAGGAGAGTGCAGATTTGAGTCGGCTGCTGCTGTGTACTGTTTAAGTCACAATATAACTTTAATTCGGTTTATTTTTACCTTTTAAATAACTTTATGTACCGACAAATTTAGCAGAAACAAAGATTCATTATCAAGAGTTTGGTAAAGTATATGATGTGTAATGTTTCAATGAAAAATATGTTTGGCGCGCTTTATTTGGCTTAAAGGTGTCCTGCCACACGTATTTCATGACTTTGTGGTAATGTCTGAAGTCCTGCTATGGACTCTGTTACTTGGTTACCGTGGTTACCTTGGTTCAAGCCATCCCAGCGTGGTATAGAAAGCCAGCCGGAAGACTCCATTTGGGCCAGTTCTCATTAATATTCAACCAGCTAAGCTGCCTGACTGTGATTGGCTAACAGCTAGCCAATGAGAGCCTGGCTGTTAGCATCCTTTAACCAGCTCATGAATATTAATGAGCTCAGGCAACATGACGTCAGACTGACCAGCTGTTGTGATTGGTCTGATTTCTCCTCTTATTTCTTTCCAGTGGCTAGAGCTGACAGAGGAGGTTGCAACGCGCGCGCGCACACACACACACACACACACACACACACACACACACACACAGACAGACACAACCACAGACAGACACACACACCTACACAAACACAACCACAGAGACACACACCTACAAAGACACACACATAACCACAGAGACACACACCACACAGACACACACCCACAGACACAACCACAGAGACACACACCCACACACACAACCACAGAGACACACACCACACACACACAACCACAGAGACACACACCTACACACACAACCACAGAGACACACACCTACACAGAGACACACACACCTACACAGACACACAACCACAGAGAGACAAACACCTACACAGACACACACACAACCACAGAGACACACACACACACAACCACAGACAGACACACACACACACACAGACAGACAGACAGACAGACAGACACACACACACAACCACAGAGAGACACACAGACAGACAGACAGACAGACAGACAGACAGACAGACAGACAGACAGACAGACAGACACACACACACACAGAGAGACACACAGACAGACAGAGACAGACAGACACACACCTTCCCATCAATAAATGACTGAGGAACCAACAGAACTACTAACGAGTGCAAACTGTTTATTGAATGTTTAGGACAGGAAGGCGTTCGTCTCTCGCGTGAAAACAGTCGGATTAATAACTTTGAAGGTTTCTGTTTTCAGATAAAAACGTGGAGCAACAACGCCGCATTTATTTACAAGGTTTACAGAACCACCTTAAACCAGAAGAGCTGCCAGTCTGCTGCCAGCAGGGTCCCTACACGGCCTTTCACAACGCTGTCCCTTTAAATGAGGGGAGGGGAGGGGGTCAAACATAAGGCGCATGGGCCAGAAATGGGACCGCAAAAGGGTCCCATCAGTCTCACTCAATGACGTTGGAAATGGTAGAAAGGTCATTAATTCCTATTCCACATTTACCCATTTAATCTCAGAATATCTCCTTTTTCTGTAACTTTACGACTTTAATATTAAAATTTATAGTTTTTCTCATATTACTCCCTCTCCCGGTTTACTGGTCCGGCCCACTTAGGTTCAATTAGGGGATGTGGTCCATGAGCTTAAATGAGTCTGACACCCTGGATACTTACACTATAGGGAGCACTTACAGTACAGCGAGTACTTACACTATAGGAGCACTTACAGTACAGCAGTACTTACACTATAGGGAGCACTTACAGTACAGCGAGTACTTACACTATAGGAGCACTTACAGTACAGCGAGTACTTACACTATAGGAGCACTTACAGTACAGCGAGTACTTACACTATAGGGAGCACTTACAGTACAGCGAGTACTTACACTATAGGAGCACTTACAGTACAGCTAGTACTTACACTATAGGGAGCACTTACAGTACAGCGAGTACTAACACTATAGGGAGCACTTACAGTACAGCGAGTACTTACACTATAGGAGCACTTACAGTACAGCGAGTACTTACACTATAGGAGCACTTACAGTACAGCAAGTACTTACACTATAGGAGCACTTACAGCAGCTACTTACACTATAGGAGCACTTACAGCAGTAGAGTACTTACACTATAGGAGCACTTACAGTACAGCGAGTACTTACACTATAGGAGCACTTACAGTACAGCGACTACTTACACTATAGGAGCACTTACAGTACAGCGAGTACTTACACTATAGGAGCACTTACAGCAGCGAGTACTTACACTATAGGGAGCACTTACAGTACAGCGAGTACTTACACTATAGGAGTATTACAGCATAGCTACTTACACTATAGGGAGCACTTACAGTACAGCGAGTACTTACACTATAGGAGCACTTACAGTACAGCAAGTAACTTACACTATAGGAGCACTTACAGTACAGCGAGTACTTACACTATAGGGAGCACTTACAGTACAGCGAGTACTTACACTATATAGAGTACTTACAGTACAGCGAGTACTTACACTATAGGGAGCACTTACAGTACAGCGAGTACTTACACTATAGGAGTACTTACAGTACAAGCGAGCACTTCCACAAGCAGTACTTCCACTACAGCGAGTACTTCCACTACAGCGAGTACTCACACTACTACTCACGGGTGGCAGAATATTTACTAAAGATTTAAGCTTCTAAAATGTGAAAGTTTTTTCTTTCATCTCAACATTGTAGTACATTTTATATTTTGGGGCTTTTAGACTGTTGGTAGGACAACAAAAAAATGAGTGTTACCATGACTACGATGCTGGAGGCATTACAAAAAAAAAGGTTTTCTGGTTTTTATATAGTCTAAATGATGATTAAAGAAAGTTATTGAACCTATGACTTCACTGAAATCCTCCGTTAGTTGCAGCCCATCAATAACGAACATAATTCATCTTTCATTGAACACACGTTGGTTTTCACACATGCTGGACTTGAGGGAGTTGAAGATGTGCATGTTTCAGACGTGTGCAGGAACCCCGCGGCTCAGCTAGTGTCTTTTCAGTTTGTCTCCGAGCAGAGTCATCACGAGTCCAAGCAGGAATCCGCTGAGGATGAGCAGGGTGCTGACACGGGTCCGAAGGACAGGACGGCTCCGAACGCGTACAGCATCAGCAGCAGCAGGATGGTCCGTAGCTGGCCAGCGGGCGCAGGCTCAGCCGCGATGCCGGTTCCTTCCAACGTCCGCCGACAGCGGGCTCTGCTTCAGTTTCGCCGTAGAATCGGGATCCGCCAAGTAGTGTCGACCAGGCGACCCAGGAAGTCTGGGCGTGAGCAGAGTGCATTCATGTGCCCTCCGAACTGCGGGAGATTAACATTTTCTCAGGTTAAGTGGTGGTAACAATCATTATTATACATGTATTAAAGCTAGCTGAGCTAGGCTGGTAAATGTTAGAGATGTTCCGATAATGCCTAAAATGCTGGTCTCGGTATCAGAAAGTACCGGAGTTCCTCCACCGATCTGATACCACGTCATTTAGCCCTGAAGAAAATCTACTAGAGCCTGACCGATAAAGGGTTTTTAAGGCAGATACGAATATTTGGTTATTTAAAAATCCAACATGCAGATATATCGGCCTATCAGAAATCCAGAAATGCGTTACATATTTCCCCAATATTAGTTATTTGTAGTTATTTATGAGTTCTTACTAAAATATTATAATAATTTGTTTTATTATCACAACAGAACATCAAAATATATTAAAATTCTGATAAATGAAAGAAAGTTCTGTGGCGTTGATTGTGTTCGTTCATGTTTCACAGAGAGTTTAACCTGAGTCAGACCGAACAACAAAGATAGAAATCATATCACATGCATACCGGGAGAGTAGTACACAGCTGGTAAAACACACTGGTATCGGATCAGTACTTGTACTGCATCGGCCGATAAGGAAGTTCAGGTATCAAGAAGCTATAAACGGGATCGGACCATCTAGCAGAAGGTCGCCCTGCTTAGATCGTTGAAATAGAGGCTTGTACGTTAACCCGCATCCCTTTCTGTGTGAATTCTCCCCGCTGTAGGATTAACAAAGCATTTTGAATCTAGAAATTCTTTAATATTATAAATGTTTTAATAACAGACACCACTCACCCGGTTGTTAACCAGAGAAGAGATCCGGTAGAGAAGCCTGACCAGCAGGGCGTTCTCATAGCTCCTAATGGGCTGCAGCTCCGGGTCTCCTTGATACCGGATGTCAAACCTGCGCAGTCCACTTATAATCTGCACAAAAAAGACACACACAGCCAGACAGA
Source organism: Percina caprodes (assembly GCA_013375575.1). Classification (NCBI taxonomy): domain Eukaryota; kingdom Metazoa; phylum Chordata; class Actinopteri; order Perciformes; family Percidae; genus Percina; species Percina caprodes. The sequence goes on from JABXJD010002571.1 coordinate 19,084, forward strand.
CACACACACAGATAGAGACACACACCCAGCGAGTTTAGTCTTATAACTCATCCATCCATCCATCCATATCCTATATATCTATATATATCTATCTATATCTATATCTATATCTATATATATATATATATATATATATATATATATCTAGTGGTTATGACGGGAGCCAAGCAGGAAGTCAGGGGACGAAGTTATAAGAGTAACCTTGCGTAACCTTGTGAAAGGTCTGGTTTTCACCCTAACCACCATATTTTTCTTAACTAAGTAGTGGTTTTGGTGCCTAAACCTAACCAAACTGTGACTGTAACCTTCTCTGGATTAGACATGATGATGTATTTCTACTTTAGGAAGCGCCCCCATGGGTTGTATCAGCGGGGAGGAACAAGCGACCGGAGGACTGGTTGCTTCTAAAGGCCGTTTCATGCTTCTTTGCAGGCTCCACGCAGAGCTTTCGCTGTAACCTACGTAGGTTTATACTTGTGCGCTGGAGTGTGCGTTAAGCCGGCATATGTGTGCGTTAAGCCGGCATATGTGTGTGTGTGTATGGGGGAGTGTGTGTAGAGGGAGAAGTGAGAGAGAGACGGCTATTAGCTTCGAGCAAGTACGACTCTAGAGTCAGTGAGAGAAACAAAGTGTCTCCTCTTTCTTTCTGACCACGCTGGGAAATCTGCAGGAAAAGTTAACCCTCTCCTTGATTACATGTTGCCCCTGAGATCCGGTATCGGGTCTCGGGGGCAGCAGCTCCAGCAGGGGACCCCAAACTTCCCTTTCCTGAGCCACATCAACCAGCTCCGACTGGGGGATCCCGAGGCGTTCCCAGGCCAGGTTGGAGATATAATCTCTCCACCTAGTCCTGGGTCTTCCCCGAGGCCTCCTCCCAGCTGGACGTCCCTCCACCTAGTCCTGGGTCTTCCCCGAGGCCTCGTCCCAGTTGGACGTCCCTCCACCTAGTCCTGGGTCTTCCCGAGGCCTCGTCCCAGCTGGACGTGCCTGGACCACCTCCCTAGGAGGCGCCCAGGCCGAGCGACGTGTAGTTACGCCAGACCACGGCGTAGACGCAGATGGGTCTGCGGGGTACGCCTGCTTCGACGCAGACGCGAAACCGCCTTGTGACAATTTCCTCCTTCGCTCAATGCGATACTGTAACGCACGAACCTGCTTCCTGCCGAGGTCCGTCAGAATGAGGCCGCCCTCTCCCTGGATGCAGTCGGGCAGCTGCTTAGAGTTGCCGTCGTCCTGCGAAGAGCCGAGGTTGGAGATCAGCGCGACACCTGACCCTGGTTCAGCTGCAACAACAAAGAAATGAACCAGGAATCAGCAACCGTGCGGAGGATTATGGCTGTAAAGATGATTCGTTGTCAACTATTAAATAGATTGACAGATTTTTACTGATCCCCAAAAAAAAGGGAAACTCCAGTGTTGCAGCAGCAACATATCACACACAGCACACATACAGAATATAACTGAAATAACAGGATACAATATAAGAACAAATAATTTATAATATATACAAGTTGGAGAGACTATTATTGATAAAGCTGTAGATAACGTAAATATTGTGCAAGTTACACTTAATGCAGTATTGTGATGTCTCAGAGTCTTATTCAGTGACAAAGTGTTAAAAAAAAAGTGGTTCGTGGCACATTGAAGCTGTCTAAACCTCTTAAGAGATGGTGCTCCTCTGTTGGACCAATGGGGGTGGGAGTGGGGGGGCTTTTGTAATTTAACCCTTGTGTTGTCTTCCCATCAGCCATGAAACACTATTATCACTTTTCCTGACATTTTTGTCACTTTTTCAATGTTGTTGGAGCTTTTTTTGATGTTTTTTCCAAAGTTATTTGATATTTTTAATGTGGACATTTCAAGCGCTTATTTCGAAAGTCCATTTTTTGTGACAAAACAATTGAAAATGGGTCAAATTTGACCCGAGGACAACATGAGGGTTAAAGGCCAACTCATAAGTCGGCCTTAAAGATCCTCTATCGGTCGGGCTCTATTACTAACACATGGAAATATAATGTCCAATACAAGTTTAGATGTATCACCATCAGGTCAAAATCCCTAATATTAAAAATACTAACGTGTGAAATTAAATGTCTATGCTAAAAACACAGGAAACCTCAACAGGAGTCCAGACTAATCTGACCTTAAAGATCTGACACAAGTTCTCCAGAGCTCTGTCCAGGAACTCGTGGGTCTTCCTCAAGCATTCCCCGCTGTCCTCCGCCTCGCCTCCGTTGAAGGTGTTGTGGAGGTCCGAGGAGCCCATCCCGAACCAGGACATGAAGGAGTTGTTGGCCTTCACCACGCTGGAGTGATCCGAGATCCTCTTGGCCGTCTGTCTGGCCTGTGCAATGATCTGGATCAACTTCATGACCTGCAGAGCAGACAAAGAGACGGGGACTCCGTTACGATGAAACCATTTAGTCCCCTGCTTGGGGGCGTTAAAATAATACATTTTCCAATTAACATCAATCTTTGTTTGAGTGATCTTGCATCAATTAATAAAATCCAGTCTTGGAAACTCCAAACACTGTGTCTGCCCTGTTGCTAATTTTTTATTTAATTTTTACTTTATTGACAAATTGTCAAGTTTCCAATTGACTGAGGTTATGTTAGTGTTACATGATGCTGTTAATAATAATAATAATAATAATAATAAATTTAATTTATATAGTGCTTTTCCCAAGCTCAAAGTCGCTTTACAGAGTAGAAACCGTAGATTAAAAAAATAATAATAATAAATTAATTAATAAATTAATAAAGGTTTTAAATTTGACAATGTAATGTGGTACATTGCGAACAAAGGTCGGACATTATATTACATACAAGTCTAGTCTAAAAATGGAATAGCAACCTGTGCTTTACAAAGAAAAAAATAAAATAAAATGTAAAAATTGAGATTTGAATCGAACCGTGACATTAGAGTCGAAAATGTAATGGACCCCCCCCCCCCTTGCATTGCAATTAATAAAATCCAGAAATTGATCATGGATCATGGATGTAGAAGTAAAAAGTACTTTAACTTCTTTGTGCTCAGTTATTATATATAATGTTATTATGAACCTGGTGCATTATAAATCATATTAGAGGGTTGCTTTGTACACTTCACAGCAGAAGTTCTGAGAACGGGCGCCCGGTTAGCTCACCTGGTAGAGCACGCGCCTGTACTTCTGGACAAAGCGGCCACATGTTCGACTCCGACCTGCGGCCCTTTGCTGCATATCATTCCCCCTCTATCTCCCCTTTCATTTCTTCAGCTGTCCTATAAAATAAAAGGCCTAAAATGCCCCCCCCCCCCAAAAAAATCTAATCATCGGCGATACCCAGCCCTATTCAGTAAAAACTACACTACCTGATAATGTTGTAGTTTCTGTTCCTGTTTTTCTACTTTTACTACACACACACACACACACACACACACACACACACACACACACACACACACACACACACACACACACACACACACACACACACACACACACACACACACACACACTTATCGTTTTTTTATTGCTTGCTTTTATTGTAGAAAAGCTGCTGCTGTGACAAGTAAATTTCCCGCTGTAGGATGAATAAAGTATTATCTAATCTATTTATATTATTTTATTACAAGTACTTACTTTTAATATTTATGGTCATAGGTTAATATAATTGATATTGTGCTACCGACTCTTGCTTTATTACTCTAATTACACATTCAATTTCATTTTAACGTCACTTACACCGCAATATTGTTTCTATTATCATGGCAACCGCACTTTAAAATACCTTTATTTGATGCCATTTTGCTTACCATATAATTATTGTCTATTGTTTGCCTGTTTTTCTTGGTGTGTTTTAGTTTTTTGCTGTTATTGAAGAAAATGCTGCTGCTGTAATAAGAAAATGTCCCCGTGGGATAAATAAGTATAATCTAATCTAATTTTAAACAGACCCTGGGTTATGGAAAACCTGGAAAACTAATGGAATTAGTAAAATATTTGAATGTTTTGAAAAGTCATAGAATTTTACAGTAATTTTCTGTGATTCTTTGCCATAAAGTAACATAACAATGAATTTATTTCCTGTAGCTGTTGACGTAACGCAGCGCTAATATGGGTCGATTCGTTAACCATCACGTATGTTTCTAATATAAAAAGCTATTTTTCGTGCTCTTTTTTTTGTATAGGAAAGTTTAGACTCAAAATGGGAGAGAGAGGGAAGGAATGACATGAGTCAACCACCCCGCGGCTTATGAGTATGTTCCTCCTCTTATTTCCTCCTCCCCCCTGAGTCAGACTGTACAAAACCTCACTCAGGGGGAGGAGGAAATAGGGCAGAGAGGAACACACACACCCCCACACACACCCCACACACACCCCCACACACCCCACACACACCCCCACACACACCCCACACACACACCCACACCCACCCCCACACACACCCACACACACACACACACACCTGGACTTAAATTTACACCTGGTGACTTTAACACTGGACTCAACACTTGACACTTTAATAATAATTTATGGTCTTTTCTTGTTTATTTGACAAATGTTCTTATTGTTGTTGTTATTATTACTATTGTTATTTTGTTGTCTTCATACTGTCTTTTTTATCTATTTTATTCCTTTTTTCTTGCAAAAACTGCTGCTGGAACTTTCAATTTCCTTTAAATCCCAAAGGAAAAACTGATATGATCTGTGAACTTACGGCTCCTCTGAGCTCGGTGCCAAACATCTGTTTGTACTGGCAGTCCTGGCCTTCCAGAGCATAGACGTGGCTCTTCACCCTGAACACCATGTCGGTCACCACCGTTGCTCGACGACACGTGCTGCCGCCTTGGCTCGGCGTCAGGTAGCCGCGCTGCCGGTGGCAGGACGTGCTCGGCTCCAGAAACAGCTGCTCTCCTGGGGAGAGATGGGCAGTTCAGTGTGTTGGTACTAGATATACTTCCCCTCTTACTGATGAACCCCTGCAAAGTTATCAAAATGATTAAAACAAAAGATTATTTCATACTAATAATCTGCTGATTAGATTCTCATTTACTGGATCGTTCATAAACTCTGAAAACGAACAATTGCCCATCACATATTCCCAGAAGATGACGACTCGGATCATTTTTATGACCCAAACTGCGTAATATGGCATTTCTTTTCATTTTAAGTAATCATAAATCCCTAAAATTACATAAAACAAAAAGCAATTAGAGAGTGTATGCTGTTGTTATTGAGGGAAAATGCCCCAGCACATCTCCCTAGAGCAGAAGTTAGACTTAGACTTAATTAATGACTTTAATTAAGCCTTTTGGGACGACTCCCGCAAGGAAATTGAAGTTTCCAGCATCCGTTTTAGCAAGAAAAGAAGAATACATAACAACATAACGCAAAGGACAACACACAGTACATGTGGTCACGTGAAGGGATGTTTTGAGGCGACTTGGGAGGGCGGAGAAAAACTAAAGGTTTGCGAGGCAGTCAGTTTGAAGGGGGGAGGGATGGGGGGGGGTGTATGGTATGGAGTGAGTTTGTGTATGTTAACGTCTTTTAAACAAACCCAAACTCAAAGAAGTCTTTGGTAGTTTTTTAGATTCATTATTCTTTCTTATTTATTTTATTTTTCTCTTTTTTACCTGTAGTACTTTGAGATCTATTGATGAAAAGTGCATTATAAATAAAATGTATTATTATTAGGCTTTTTTTATTTTGCCTTAATGATAATGTCATTGTATTTATACCACATTGTGTGCCAGCTGTGTATTTAAAAAAAAGATGTGAAAGAGTTGTAGATGTCAAGAGATGAAAAAGGTTCAGTGGCACCAGCTGAAACCTGAGAAGCTGTAAAAGAGCTCATTTAATCCTCGTCTGATTTGGCTCATGTATATGATCTTTGAAGAACTGTTTCTGTTCTCCGTACAGATGAAGTAGCATCAATTTCCTATGATGTTAAAAAAACAAAATGGAGCATTCTTTTCACAAATAAGATACAGAGATGAAATTGATTTGATTGTAAAAACTGCTCCCTGTGACAGCGAGTTCGTGTTGATTGCATTTCTGTCTTCACCTTTCTGGATCATCTCAGCGAGGTTCGGCTGAGCGAAGACTTTGGCCACCCTGAAGACCATCAGGGCATTTTTGGCATTTACCAGATCCGTCCTCACGGCTCTGTTCAACAACCCTTGGAAGAGCTTTGTGTACATGAGCAGGTTCTCCTGAACAAACGACTCCCTGTGAAAGACAGAAGCCAACGTTGGAAACAAACTGACTCCAGTCAACGTGACATCGTCTCCTCAATAATAAATCACCCGTCTGACATGTTTCCATATGGGTTATAACTCCTTATCTTATGTTAACTTGTATGTTTTTCCATTTTTGTTGCTTTTATTTTGAAGCACAGTGAGTTTACGCATATAAAATGTGTTGTATGTGCATCTCTAAGTATTTTTCTGATTTCATTCATGTCTGTAGGAACTAGGAAAACACAGATTACTGCATGTTGGATTATTCCAGAAGACGTGTCTAAGTTTTAGCCCAAAGACAAAGATACCAGACTCACCATTTGTCCGGTACTGTCCTGTTTTGGTCTTGCTGAGGATTAGTCTTCTCCCCGGTGTATCTCCACGGTTGGATGTAGCTCAGCCATGTCTCCAACACCTAAACACAGAGAAGATACATTCTCTTAACAATGAACTAAATGTTGAAATGTGAGTTTCTTGTACCCCCCTGAATCAAAAGGTACTGATACATACATAATGGATATAGTATTGAAAGGAGGTGAAAAGGCTCTTACTAAAAATGGATGACGCTTTTGGAAAGGGTTATCTTTTCCTTAAATCTAAGGATGCGATTTTCATCATACATTGGAAAATGGGTGCAATATGTCTTTGAGACTCACTTTTTTAAGATAATAAGTAGACAAGACATCAATACATTTAGTCAGTTTCTGTCACACACTGTGATGTCCTGTAACGTGTGTGTAAGTGTAAGGCCAAACAGCTAGAAAACATCTTTATTGCATCATTTTTTATTCATGTCAGCTACTCTACCTGCCTCTAAGGATGTAAATACCGTATTTTCCAGACTATAAGTCGCACTCTTTTTCATAGTTTGGCTGGTCCTGCGACTTATAATCCGTGCGACTTATATATCAAAATATATATACTGTAACATGTTTTTAAATGTTAATTCCTACTGAAAACATTACTGTCTACAGCCACAAGAGGGCGCTCTAGGCTTTGGACAACTATATGCTGCTCCTAAATACATGTGAGAAAGACTGAATACAAACAAAATAGAAATAATAATAAAATAATAAAATAGAATAGAAAATCCTTGTCTGCAGATTACAAACTGCAGGTAGTAAAATATGCAGCCGAAAATGGTAATTGAGCTGCAGAAAGAAAGTTTGGAGTGAGTGAGACACTTGTGAGGGACTGGTGGAAAGGTTCCTCTTACAGGAAGCTAATCGTGGGGTGAAAGCAAGATGGCAGAGCTGGAGGGACGGGTACACAGATGGTTGCTTGAACACCATGCACCCGGGAGAGGCTCGTCATTGGTGCAGTTACGCCCACGCCCTGGTAGTTGTTCTGTGTGCTACTGTGTGGTTGAGTAACTGTTAAGTATTGCGTTAACATACCGGACACCTACCGTATTCAGCCTGTTCTTTGGTGTGCTAAATGTCTGTTCTTGTTCTTTGTTAAATGAATTTCTAAATAAATGTGATATATGTTTTTTTTCCTCTTCAGGACGCATTTTTTGGCTGTTGCAACTTATACGCCAGAGCGACTTATAGTCCGGAAAATACGGTAGTTAGTTTATGTGACCTTTTAATAGACACTTAATACAATACTGGAATACTTGTCTCACTATAGGGTTCCTGCCTGTAACATTGCTTTTGAATAAAAATAAAAATGAAATAAGTGTGTTTCTCCAGCTTTATCGCTAAAATAATCATTCTGTAGTTTGATGACACAACTCTGAACTTCTCACTTCTTACCACAGGCTGCTTGTTGCGATTACTGAGAAATTAAAGAACGTATTGCATTGTTTCACTTCTGTATGAAATGTTCCATCAATTAATTGGCTAAAGAGTGGGAAAGGAAGTTGTTTCCTTGCTGGAAAAGTTTAGCACCGTGAACAAGGAACCAAACAACAAGCTCTGGATACTGTTTTATCGTCAGCTCCCGAGTTAAAAGGCAGAATAATGTAAATATAAATAACTGTTTATTTGGGCGGAGACGCATCGCCTGAAAGAGGCGTCTAGAGGCCAGTGACCGAAGCAATTCTGGAGAAACAGGTAGAGTTTCTGCTGCACAAACCGCTGCACCACCACTCTGTAGGCAAAAGGAACATCAAACATTTAGCAGGTGGTTAAGGTGTGACACACACACACACACACACACACACACACACACACACACACACACACACACACACACACACACACACACACACACACACACACACACACACACACACACACACACACACACACACACACAGGAGTTATAGGCCAGGACGTCTCTGCAGCGCCACAATACTTCATTCAGAATGGTTTGACACACATTTTGCCTTTAACAAATATTGCGCCCCTCTGCGATACTCGTTATGATTTGATACTATAATTAAAATTGACGATGATGTCGGCTCCAGGGAATAACAGCCTGTAAACTGGTTTCTCTGGTGGAATCATGGAAGACACTGTGATCAGGACATCCCTAATCCAGATCGATGTATTGTTGCACCCCATAGCATGTCTGATGAAGCTGACCTTGAACTCCTCCAGCGGGCTGGTGTGCGTGTGCGAGGGGCGAGGGCGACGAGGACAGCTGCTCCGGCTTCAGGCTGTTGGAGAAGGCGTGCAGATGTTTCACCAGGAGACGCACCACCAACACGTGCTCCTCCGTCGGGCTGAAGGGCTCCTGCAGAGACCAACAGTCACATAGTGCTACGCAGACACCATGACGCCCAAACATCTCAGTCAGCTCCCGGTTTCAAAAGCAGCCAATCAGAATGCATCCCAGTCCCAAAAAGCAGCCAAATTATCACCAAAGGCTCAGCGCATTTTATCTTCTATAGAGTACAGAGGTCTCACGCCTACGAATCATTTGGTTTGTGCAATATAGCAAAGTCCCTCCCCTTCAAGTGGACCTCATGGGACCTTTCTGAACTAATATGTATGGTAGTGAATCAGGAAAGAAATAATTTTTTTATCCCGCTTTAATTGAGCCATGAATTGTGTGTTTTAACCAGCGCCTTTTTATCAGCTGAGAGGCGAAAGAACGAGTAAATTGAGTAAAGTTAACATCCCGCCAAAACAGACATCACGTAGGCTGTGTCTCATTAGCATACTTCCGTCAGTACACTGCTAATGTGCACTACTTACTGCCGTAGTGCCCACTTTTGATGCTTAGCATTGTCCCAAAAGGAACATTTATGTTAAAACACTCACCAGAAAGGACGTGGGATGAGTGTGACGGACGCAACACACGTGAATGCGATTTTACAGCCTGACAAAATACGGGCTTCCTGTATGCAAATGAGTAGCGACCGATCGACTCGCTCTCGAATTCTGACGAAAATCTTTTAAACTGACTTTGTCGAATCAAAACAAGCAACCGCTAAGCAACTGCATGGCGTTTATCTCGCTTAAAATGTTTCCAGAAACATGTTTCAGTGAACTATCGTATTTCGAGCGAGCCATTATGCTTGGTTTTGAAATTTAGGAGCCGCCAGACCCACGTGATGCGTCGCCCAATCATCTGCGGGTCAAGGGCTGCCGACGCCCCCGGTCCCCCTTCATCTTGTAGTCAAGATGGCGCCCGCTTAGTGCTAGTAGGGTCTGTCACTGCCCAATGTGAGGAGAGTGCAGATTTGACTTTGCAACAAGTAGCATACGAGATGCTAACGAGAGACTTCTGTAACGTCAACACAGTAAAAATGGACCTACTTAACGGTTGGTTCACTGCTAGCTTAGCTACAAGTTAGCATCAAACACAACAAAGGCTGTCAGTTGAATGGTGTTTGGAGCTAACGTTAGCAATCAAACTATCATAGATAGCTACAACGCTTTTGAAATGACTGCTAGCTTAGCTACAAGCTAGCATCAAACACAACAAAGGTTGTCAGTTGAATGGTGTTTGGAGCTAACGTTAGCAACCAAACAACCATAGATAGCTACGCTTCTGAAATGATTCCCATCTTCTGTTATTGTTCATAATGAGAAAACTTAGTTTCGTGGATTTCACAAATTTTAGTATGACAGTAATGTCGTAAACCTTTTAAATCGGAGCATGCACGACTCAAATCTGCACTCTCCTCACATTGGGCAGTAACAGGGTCCATCGCTCCACACTGAACGCTTTGACCGCTTAGGGTCATCCTGGTACTTCCAGTGCACGGACGTTTTGCGTTATCAACACTATATACTTAAAACTAGGTGTTTGAAATATGCAAGTAGGCGGTTTGAGACACAGCCTTAGAGACTTTGGGGGTGAGGAGTCTTGATTACATTTGATGACAAACAGACCTTCACTTCAATATCTTATCTTTTAAATGGACATACGTGTGTTTCTTTCAAGGCTCAATTCAAAACGGAGAAGACCATTATTCATCTCCTTGTTCATTATCTTACATATTTTCTTTTCCGAAATAACGTCCCATGATGGACACAGGACGGGAGAGACTTCCCTCGTTATTACTAGGAGAGAGACTGAGTCTTCTGTGTACAGCTGCTTCTATCTGACGGATCTGTGTGGTAGGATTTTGGTCCCAAATTCCCAAACAATGACCTGCAGCGGATACTCATCAGATCTGGGTTATTTTTGTCTTTCATCTGAGCATTATTAGTGTTCTTGCATGCCATTTGTTTCTTCCTTGCTTATAAAATCATTTAATCTTCAGATGGCATCCTGTCTGCACCAGGACAACATGGCAGGGACACTCATGTCTGTAACTAACGAATGTCTGTAACTGTAACTCTGAATTTATCCCAAAATAATAATTCATTCATTGTTGAGGTTGTTTCAGACTACAATCATGAATTTTGGATGGTACAAAATATATTTAATCAACATTTTTGTAAGATTTTCTAACACTTATTGTGAAATTATTATCATCACAGCCGTGATTTATTAATATGTAGCAATCAAATTACAGTTTAATAAATGACAGACAGAAGAACAGGTGGGACCTCAGTGCTCCATTAGCTGCTTACAGCAAAATTACATGTTTTTCCTATAAAAAGCAAGCAAACCGTACCTCTGTGAAGTACATGTATGTGAATTTAGGCTGAGAATTCAAAACAATATCTCTAATAGTTAAATGATTTGGATGCATGTAAATAAAGTTCAAACTGTAGTAGTATCTTTTGCTTGATGAAGAGCAACAGAGCAAATAGAAACAAACATTTAACACCTACAAAAACATGTAAAGCAACAAAAGCACACCAGACTTAGTGTAAAAAAGCATGCATTTAAAAGCAAAAGTAATAACAATGCATAAACCGCAAAAGAGAATCAACATCCAAACCAACAAGATTTTGCTCAGTTTCCAAAAAGCTTCATTGCAGGCTTACTTTTCCTGTCAAGGATACTTCTCTGTAGACAATTTACAGTCAGACCTGAGGCCTTGGGGGGAACAGAAGAGCAAGACGTTGGGCTACCATAAAAGCACAAGGATTTGGAGTTTAACCGTTGATAAGCAGTCTATCACAGAGGACTGTTAACGTCATCTCGTTTCTTAAATTCTGGGTTAGGACCACACGCTGCTGCTTGTGGATCCTTGACTAGAAAGATTGACTAAAGATATTTTTTCAGCCTAGAGCCTTGAAGTCTTGCTACATTTTTTAACCCTTGTATCGTCAAATTGACCCATTTCAAATTTTTAGAAGAAGAAAAACTGAACAAGTCACATTTTTTCTACCTGAAAATCAACGGCCTTGCCTTATTTTCTGTGATAGACATGTATTCCTGACTCAATTCCGTAAATTATTCTGGATATGACCAAGATAAGAATGATCACATAGTGGATTTTTAACATGAATTATAACCTGATGACTAAAAACGAACCCCACTTCCATCTTTAATAGTGTTCTAGTAGAGACTGATTCATTCCTGAACATAGATGTTATCTCAGCTGCTGGAAATGGAGATAAAGACAATATTTGTTAATAGATTATGAAGTCAAATTTATACAGTGTTCAAAGTTTCCCAGGTAAAAATGTGTATTAATGTGCATAAAGAAGCCAAGAAAGATAAAATCTCAAAAGCATCAAATGACAGATTAGACATTCGTGTTATATGTCACAAAAAGTTAGATTTTATTTCCATCATTTACATTTCAGGCGGGGGGGGTGCATGCTATAAACTCTGCTGCAGGGGGCCCAAACTTTTGCAGACGCCATTTTTTTGTTTTCTGTTATTTTGAAAGTGTAAATTAAGGAAATAAAATCTAACTTTTTGTGACATATCATACGAATGTCTAATCTGTCATTTGATGCCTTTTGGAGATTTTTTTCATCTTTTTGTGGCTTTATGCACATTATTAAATATTTTTTTACCTGGGGTGCCCAAACTTTAGAACCCCACTGTATTGATTTGAACCGCAAATTTTATGTCAGACATCTAACGAAAACCGCCTTGAAAACCCAGCAACTTCGAGACGAGAGAAGTTGAAGTGTAAAAACGCTGCCAGCTAATTTCCGAGCTTTAGGACTCGTTCCTGCAGCACTCTACTGAGCAAAACAACCAATCACTTCCACCTTTTGGTAGCCCACCTGTGTTTTGTTGGTTTTTTTTAGAAAAGCTGAAACCATTCACATAAAGGCTGGAGACTGGGAGGGGGAGGACACAATGTCTCACCGTGTTTGTCAATTTGAGAGAAGTACCCTTGACTTTGATCGTAACCGACTGCCGCTACTTCAGGAGGGCCCCAGAGGGGCGGGGTGAATGAAAAGGTAAAAGTACTTGGTAGGTGTGGCGGGTCCCAGAGCCTGGTGGGGCGTAGGGTTGGCTCGGCATGCTGGACATACTGAGGCGGTACTGCAGCAGCGCCAGCTGTTCACCCGTTACCACCAGGGAGGGGAGGGGGGGGGAAGGATGAGGGAAGACATAACAAAAAGGTGGAGGAGAAGCAACAACAGCAAAGAGAGAGGAAGGATGGGGGGAGGGACAATAAAGGAGGAAGAGAAAAAGTTGGCAGGAGGAAGGTAAACATGTGAAGAGGAGGAAAAAGGAGGCAGCGAAAAAAAGGAGAATGCAACCAGACAGAAACAAATAAATAACAATAATTCAGGAGGAATGGAGCAGAAAAACAGGAGGGGAGACAAACAAGAATAAAATGTTGACTGTGGGACACAATACTTTAACTGGGGGGGGGGACGATGCAGACGGAGGGGGATTACATCGTCATAGGGATGGGAATCATTTCAAACCGGATCAAATAAAAATCACAATTACAAAAGAAATGACAGAAAGAGAGCTATTGTAGCTAGAGAGCTCAACAGTGTGGAAAGTAAGTACCAAAAAGTAAAAATCCTGTTTATTTTCTGCAAATAGAAATTGGATTATCAGCCATAACGCCTAAATGTCTAAAGTGAAATGTGAAAGGTTTCTGCCCCCAAAGAAGCCAGAAGTCTGCATGGCATTAACATAGTTTTTTAGAAAACACGACTTATTCGCAATGTCATGGAGAAGTACTACGCTACCCACAATCCTAAGCGAGTAGCAACGCCTCAGATTGGTGGAGCTGGCTGTTACTTGGGTTGGGTACCAAACGCGGTTCCAACGGGCACCGGTTCCGACTTAAATATCGGTGCCTGACTCTTTTCCCAGAAGCATTGCTGCACGGACGCCACGCCACCGTTAGCTACCAGCCCCTCCGAGGAAACCCATTTTGGTCGCTATACACCGGTATTGGAAAAACACCCAATGACACCCAACCCTAGCTGTAACCATGGTAACGCTTGACCACATCCGCAACCGACTTTAGCAAGCTGCTGCCGCTGAAGTCTACGATCGCTCTGAACAGTCGTGGACCTTTTCCAAAATGTTCTTCGCCGGATCAAATGTTTTACGGTCACGATTCATCTCGCAGCCGATTGGCTCGCTCCAAGGCTTAAAACTTAGTTACGCACGCATTTAACGGAACGGTTACTGAGCAATAGATTAGGCGACATCACTTCCGACCAGAGCCGTGAGCCCTCGTGTTGTCTTCCCATCGACCGTGCAACTTTGTGTTTTTCTGGGTCAAAATTGAACCCTTTTTTCAACGCTTTGGTCGCTTTTTTCCCAAAACCTTTGTTGCTTCCCTGACGGTTTTGTCAATTTTTTCTGCGCCCTTTGACGCTTTTTTGTGGAGTTTCTCCTATGTTTTTGAAGTTTTTTTGACATTTTAGTCACTTTGTTCAATGGTCTTTCATAAATAAAAGGCTTTTGAATGCTATAAAATTGAATAAAACATCCAGATTTGAAGAAAGCAGTGGGCTGATCATTTATTTTACTTGTTGTGTGGAACGATACGAAGTTATTTTTCTGAAAATTTGGTTGAAAGACCAATCTGATAAAGATTTTTTTCAAAATGGGTCAAATTTGACCCGAGGACAACACAAGGGTTAAAAGCGGCCGCTAACTGTTAATCTCTACATCAACAAAAACTGGAGTACGTCCACCATTCAAAAAGCTAAAGTTTGACTGCAAAGGAAAATGTGCCAATTTGTGTGGCTGTAGCTATGATATATACCCAGATGCATATTTAAATAGGAGGTTTTAGTCATTCCCATCCCTAATGTCTAACCTTACCAGAGTGAACTCAAAACTGTAAGATTTAGCTTTTCCACCAATAAAACACAACATGCAGGAATATGCATGGTATGATATATATATATATATATATATATATATATATATATATATATATATATATATATATATATATATATATATATATATATATATATATATATATATATATTGACAGTTTTGTTCAATTTGAACTGCAGATCTGAGAGCATTAACTCTCCTTTCAAGCATCTACAGTACAGGCCAAAGGTTTGAACACACCTTCTCCTTTAACGCTGCTTCCTGAACCCGATCCAGATGGTTTGGGGGACCTGGACCGCAGAGTGAAGGCAAAAGGACCGACAAGTGCTGAGCATTCTGGGAACTCCTTCAAGACTCTTGGGAAACCATTTGTGACGACCTCTCTCATCAAGAGAATGCCAAGAGCGTGCGCTGGTGGTTCAATCCTGGCCCTGCAGTCCCATGTCAAAGTGTCCTTGGGACACTGAGCCCATTGAGCCCCCAATGCTGCGGCATCGGAGTGTGACTGTGTGTGAGTGTGTATCTGATGAGCAGGTGTGTAGATGTGTGAGTGTGTGTAGATGTGTGTGAGTGTGTGTAGATGTGTGTGAGTGTGTATCTGATGAGCTTGTGTGTAGATGTGTGAGTGTGTATCTGATGAGAAGTGTGTAGATGTGTGTGAGTGTGTATCTAATGAGCAGGTGTGTAGATGTGTGTGAGTGTGTGTAGATGTGTGTGAGTGTGTGTAGATGTGTGTGAGTGTGTGTAGATGTGTGTGAGTGTGTAGATGTGTGAGTGTGTGTAGATGTGTGTGAGTGTGTGTAGATGTGAGTGAGTGTGTGTAGATGTGTGTGAGTGTGTGTAGATGTGAGTGAGTGTGTGTAGATGTGTGTGAGTGTGTGTAGATGTGAGTGTGAGTGTGTGTAGATGTGTGTGAGTGTGTGTAGATGTGTGTGAGTGTGTGTAGATGTGAGTGAGTGTGTGTAGATGTGTGTGAGTGTGTGTAGATGTGAGTGAGTGTGTGTAGATGTGTGAGTGTGTGTGTAGATGTGTGTGAGTGTGTATCTGATGAGCAGGTGTGTAGATGATGTGTGAGTGTGTATCTGATGAGCAGGTGTGTAGATGTGTGTGAGTGTGTATCTGATGAGCAGGTGTGTAGATGTGTGAGTGAGTGTGTGTAGATGTGTGAGTGTGTGTAGATGTGTGTGAGTGAGTGTGTGTAGATGTGTGAGTGTGTGTAGATGTGTGTGAGTGTGTGTGAGTGTGTGTGTAGATGTGTGAGTGTGTATCTGATGAGCAGGTGTGTAGATGTGAGTTCTATATAAATACAGCACATTTACTTTGAAGAAACTAGAATATAAGACATGTTTTCAGTTATTTCTACTTTTTTGTTAAGTACATAATTCCACGTGTGTTCATTCATAGTTTTGATGCCTTCAGTGAGAATCTACACTGTAAATAGTCATGAAGATAAAGGAAACGCATTGAATGAGAAGGTGTGTTCAAACCTTGGCCTGTCCTGTACATTATTTTGGGTCATTCGAGCTAAAACCAACTCAGCTAAAATCTTGCAGCTTCAGTCCACTCTTCACAGACACAGAACACAGTAACTCAATACAGTGGTTAGTAAATTTTGGGAAGATTAGCATTTAGTACATTAAGACTGGCTTGACAAAACCTGTCATGTTTATGCATGCATGCATACTTCACTGTTTCCTTTGCAGCCTTTTGGAGCAGCGCACGGAGCCCAAAGCTCAAGTGAAATTACTTCTGATATTTAAGAATCTGAACCAGAGCTGCGACGATTAGTTGACTGACAACGAGACTAGTTAGCAACTTACAATTGGAATTTCTTGCCTTTCAACCATACTGTTGCAGTCCTAAACAATACTGCTCCATAACTACTGAGGAAACAGTGTTGTTTGGAGAATAAACAAGTGTACAACATCTTGGCATCACATTAATCTAAATAGCCGAGGGTAGGGCTGGGCAATATATCGATATTAACCCTTGTATTGTATTCGGTCAAAAATTGACGTATTTCAAATTTTTAGAAGAAGAAAATGGTCCAAGTTCCATGTTTTCTACCTGAAATCAGCACCTTACCTTATTTCCTGAGATAAACATGTATTCCTGACTCAGAACATTATTCTGGATATGACACTTATGTTGTTTCCATAGTGATTTTTAACATGAATTATAACCTGATGACTAAAACGAACCCCACTTCCATCTTTAATAGTGTTCTAGTAGAGACTGATTCATTCCTGAACATAGATGTTATCTCAGCTGCTGGAAATGGAGATAAAGACAATATTTGTTAATAGATTATGAAGTAAAATCTTATTTCAGAATTGTTTTTAAAACCCCAATAAGTCCCGGTCAGTTTGACCCGAGAGACACGAGGGGGTCCCGACAGTGAAGACAACACGAGGGTTAAATCGACATATGAGGCTAGAGATCGTCTTAAATTTTGGATATCGTAATATCCTGATATGACCCAGGTGTTGTTGTCTTTACCTTGTTTTAAAGGCTGCATTACAGTAAAGTGATGTAATTTTCTGAACACGCCAGACTGTTCTAGCTGTTCCGGTATTTGCCTTTACCCCCATAGTTATTATATATCAACATAACTGATGATTGAGTATCAAAAATCTCATTATGTGCACATTTTGTGAAAGCAACAACTGTCAACCCTACAATATCGCCACAATATCAAAGGTATTTGGTAAAAAATATCGGGATATTTGATTTTCTCTGTATTGCCCAGCTCTAGCCAAGGGTCAAGGTGTAGGTATGATACAAACACCAGCACAAAGTCTCACTGGGATTGCTTTTGATCATAAGAACACATTCAGAATGGGAAACTGAACCTCCCGAGGTACTGTAGCTGCAACAGGTGCAACGGTTTCAAGCATCCTCCTTTGGATGCTTCAAAAAAGTTTTCCAGTGCTCATATTTAAGACTCAAGGTTCAAAAGAAGCTTAAAGCTTTTTTTGTCACTCTAAAACCTTAATATATTCAGCTTGTTAAGATATTAAACAGAGAAAACACACTAAAATTCCATATTTACAGGCTGAAAACTGCATTTTCTGCCAATTTTGCAGGAAAAATGACTTTCGTAATTAATTAGAATTGTTTCTATCGATCGACCAAACGATTTGTCCACTAATCATCGCTCTCCAGAGTCTCCAGAAACCTTCACAGTGCTTTATGATGGTGTTTCACACACAGACAACCAAACTAACAAAAGAAACACTCTGTGACGTGGACATGCCAGCATGCAAAGGACGGAAAGGAAGCAAAAGCACTACTACCGGGAACACATGCCAGATTCCTTAACGCAGCAGCTGTACTCTGCAGCTACTCAAACTAAAAAGGGATTTTGAACACATTTTACTTATAACTGGGATGCTTCTAAAGTGGGAAACAGGGATGCCTGCTGTGCATTCATACTGCAAGCAAGGGAACCTTTGAACCTCAGTCAGCTGATTCAAAAGGACTCGCTGCAGCCAGCGTTTAACAGTTACACATCAAAAGGAAATCATTAGCTTGTACAATATGCTGTTTTTCTTTAATAGGTATGTGGTTCCTGTGGCTGCCTGCAGAGTGATCACAGGTCCGTTGTATTAAGCAGCCACAGTAGCCGGTCCATCTTTAAATTCAGCCCATACAGACTGTATATAAAGATGGATGACGTGTCTCCACTTCCTCCTGGATACGCCGCTGCCGCCTTGTAATCATGGAGCCAGGATCTGCGCAGCAGTGATCGAGGTGGTGGAGCCGCGGTATCAAAGTCCCCCATATACTGGCTCGACCAATCAGGATTTAATCCCCCATTTGCCAATCATGACGCTTCTGACAGTTTTTATAGCTTCAAATAACTAAAAAATCTAACTGGTCAGAAAAATGAAAACTTGGACCAATATCAGAAAGATCACTACCTTAAATGACAGAAACCATCTTTGGGGAACCTTTATCTGACTTGTAGTTTGGTCCATGTCTGGTTCGCTAACATGAAAGGGGCGGGTAATTACCAGACCCAAACAAAGATGCCATTTCTTTTTACAGTGTTCAGCAGTGATGCAGAATGAGAATCTTGGGAATGGAGCTGACTGTTTTCCTTGGGGTGGAGTTCTGTTAACATTCTTTTGTTTTACTTGTATTTATTTTGATTATGACCTATTCTTCAGCCAGCCACCAGGGGGCCTATCCAAATGTTTTGGCATCACATTTCGGGAGCTGTCAAGCCGTCCATCTTCATATACAGTCTATTATAGAGCTTCAGTCTTCCTCAGAGACTCCAACTCTAGTGTATGGGTCTGACCTCCTGGACCGCAGCTGGTCTGGTAGCTGATGGACTAAAGTACCAACCATGAGGCTGCTGGTCTGAACCCTTCTCCCACACTGGGCTCGCTCTGGTACGGGACAGAGGTGGTGGCGGTTTGCGTGTTTGTTTGTTTTTTTTGGGGTTGGGGGGGGGGTAGGTTGTGGTCAGCCATCCAACAGCCAGCTGTGCAATGCTGCTGTGCAGGGGAGAGGAGAGGAAATTTCTCTTACCTTTACCTGAGGAGACTGCAGCTTCTGGTACATCTCTAAGGAGTAGTGATGGAGCCAGATCTCCACAAACATCTTAGGATGAACACACACACACACACACACACACACACACACACACACACACACACAGACACAGACACACACACACACACACAACTGTTTAAACACTAGAACCGGCATCTGTTAAAACATACTAAATGTATTTCAGTTGTCTTTCATTGAAAACATTTCAAGAAAATCTTAGACACAAGACCCCCCTACTTGCAAGTCATTTTATTGCACTTTTCTACGTTAAGTACATTAACCCACTGTTTGATTCAGGGATTCTCCAGATGCATGATTCCAAGCAGCATTTGATTTTAAGCTCACACTTTGACTCAATTTTTTATTTAAATTTTGTTTTTTCAGCAGTGACGTAATGCCACAATGGGAGAAGGGTATTTTACAACAACTCAGGGTTTTAGAGGTACTTGAATGCACCATTAGTTTAATGAGGTGCACATAAATGCACCGTGGAGTCCTGTCGGAGCCCATGTTTCCATTACACACTCATGGGGAATACAACATGTTGCCACACAGTGACTTCAGGGACGATGAGGATTTTACAGTTCTGTTGTTTCTCCGTCATTTCACATCACCCTGTCCTTGCCTCTCTTCACTGGCTCCCAGTTCATTTTAGGATTGATTTTAAGATTTTATTGATTGTTTTTAAAGCACTTCATGGACTAGTATAGAGCTCCAGTCTACATCACTGAGCTGTTGAAGCCACATGCTCCTTCAAGGTCATTAAGGTCTGCAAACCAGTCTCTTCTCGTTGTCCCTAAATCGCGACTCAAGAGTCGAGGTGATCAGGTTTTCTCAGTTGCAGCCCCGAGACTGTGGAATAAATTGCCTCTTCATGTCAGACTGGCCTCCCAGTCTTCCGGTTTTTAAACACATTTTTATTCCTTGGTTTTTAATCCGCATGAGAACTGTAGGTTGTATTTGTCTGGTGTTGTATTTTGTCTATTTATTGTTTGTCAATGTACAGCACTTTGGTCAACTTGGTTGTTTTTTAAATGTGCTTTAGAAATAAAGTTTGATTGATTGAGTGATTGATTGATTGATTGATCTCCGACTCCCGCAGTGGCGGAGTCTGGGAAAGTGCAGCTACAGGCTAGCGTTAAGCTAATGTTACCGCGGTTTTGAGCTGCATGCTACAGCTTCGGACGTGTGCAAGCAGGCGGGTGAAGAGAGAAATTAATACAGGAGGAATGGCCGATCCTGCATTTGATTTCTACAGTCTGAACCGAAGCTCATTTTGAAACCGTGACACCCCTAGTTTGGTTTGGGTCTTACCTGTAAGAGTGTTTCAGACCTCCAGATTTCTGCGCTGCAGGGTCTGCGTTCACCGACGGTTGATGGAATATGTGATGCTTCAGGAGACTGGGGCTGTGAACGCCATAACCAGCAAAAGAAACACTGGAAGATCTGTAGAAGTAAAGGTAGAAAGAGAGAAGTATTAGGAACAACTTTGACTAAATAGAAACTTTTGTTGTTATACAATTGTGCAACATCCTCTGTTTTCATCATCTTTTTCATTTCATTTAGTTGATTTATTGAACATGTTAAAAACTTGTAAAGTAAAACTAATAAGCAATAAAAAGAAAAACATACAAGATCCTGAGCAACAAAAACTCAAATAATACTGTTCATGTTCAAAAGATGGCCCCATCAACTCTTAATTTATCTGCCAATCTTCAGACATATACTGACTCTGACTGTAATATATTTATTAAATCTTTGTTGCTGCGAGTACCTGGGTGAAGGTGCAGTGACAGAGCCTCTGGAGTCGGAGAAAGGGGAAGGCGGTACACTTCCTCAGTGGGGAGGAAGTATTTGAGATAAGTGTCCACGAGCACAAAATAAGCGCTGTCAGTGGAGCTCCCCTGTTGCCCTGGGGGTAACTCTAAGAACAGGAAGACAACGGATCAGTTCACCCCGTGAGAAATAAGAGATGGTCGGACTGTCTGAAGACACCACCCAAGAATACCACTTAGATCAAGTTGGGTTTACTTACTACTCTATATATATATATATTGTTCCACTATTATTCCACTTACTTATTCTATCTATTCTCTTCTATCTATATTTATTCATCATTCCCATATCTCACTTATAATTTACTCATCATTCCCATTCTCATCTCACTTATTATTTGTTATTTATTCTCATTTCCTATTTCAGAACTGTTCAAATGTTCATATTATAATATAATAACTTAATATTATTTATCCCAGTATCCTTTGCACTATGTTCCACATTTAAATAATTTTTATTGACTCTTCGTTGCACTCATCCCTCTATATTGTTTCTGTTTAGAGTTTAGAGTGTGTATATATTAGTGTGTATATATTAGTGTGTATATATTAGTATGTGTATATATTAGTGTGTATATATTGTTTGTTTTGAATGTGTAAGCACATTGTGAGCAACTATGCTTCAAAAGGAAAATTCCTCGTATGTCTTCATACCCCAATAAAGTTGATTCTGAGATATATAGATATACTCTATCTATCTATCTATCTATCTATCTATCTATCTATCTATCTATATATATATATATATATATATATCTAAATATATATGTTAAACATGGATTTTCAAGGTTACGTTTCAAGGTGAATTGAACTCAGAATATCATTGATAGTTTTTCGTTAATCTCACCTTTTGGCGATGAGACAGAAGGCGAAATTGAACATGAAGAATTCAAACGGATCTGCAGAGCGTAAGGAATAATCTAACAGCACAATGATGGGAAGTGTGTTCCCTCCGCCTTGTACGAACCCCCCGTTGTCCTCATTGTCTGCCGGTGAGGACTCTGATAGAAAGTCACACAATAGACAAACTGTTGCTGCTGTCGCATGTCGGGACTAATTAGAAGAGAACAGCTAAAAGGATTAGTTAATGAAATACATTTGGCGACTATTTTAACAATTAAGTAATTGTTTCGTTATTTTTCAAGCATGAAATGTGAAACACAATGTTAAATATTCTCAAGGTTCTCCTCCAATCGGAGGAATTGCAGCTTTTCTTTGTCATACATGACTCAACAACTGAGGCTTGATGTACTGGTGGGGAAATCAAGGCTTTTCAACTATTTTTTAACATTGAAAACAAGTGATTGAGGAATTTTTTGACACAGTCTTTGAAACAAAGGTTTAAGAGCTGAGTGCATTTAACATACAATATATAGAGATTAACATACACAAAGAATTAATATTATCATTAATAGCAATTAACTAGCACATGGCTTTGTTTTCTAATAAAAGCTTGACCAGCCATGGGAAATCCATCTCTAATACCTTAAAGAGGACCCAGACAGATTGGGGTTTTTGTAGGAAAGGATACTGAGAGCGAGGTTCAGAGCCAGCAGACCCGACAGGGGGAACTGCAGCTTGTTGTGGAACAGCGGACAGTCTGGGAGGACTCCCTCCTGGATGCAGGCCTTCACCGGACCCTGGAAGACACACCGGGGTGAGAAAGCAACATGAGAACAAGATGAGGCGCACATGGTTGACACTTTGCCAAAACGGATACCAGTTATAAATCTCCAAGTTTAAAGCCTTCAACACTAAATGGAACATTTCATTATGTGCCACCAGTCACACATGTAGTTTATTGCCATCATTATTTCATTGAAAAGTCAAATATCTTTGATTAGGCTGCAAATAATGATTATTTTCATAGTGGATTAATCTGTTGATCATTTTCTTGATTAATCGATTAGCTTTTGAGTTATAAAAATGTCAAAACGTGCTAAAAATGTGGATCAGTGTTTCCCAAAAGCCAGAGAAGACGCCCTCAAATGTCTCATTTTGTCCACAACTCAAAGATTTACTGTCCCAGAGGAGAGAAGAGACTAGAAAATATTCACATTTAACATGCTGGAATCAGAGAACTTTAATTAAACAAAAAAAAAGACTCAAACGGATTAATCAATTATCAAAATAGTTGTTGATTAATTCAACAGTTGACAATCAACTAATCAATTCAATGTGCACTTTGCATTTGTCTAATTTTTCATAATTTTGGTGGCTTCTTTTCAACATTTTTGTTGCTTTTTCCGCCTTTTTTTTGCGGCTTTCTCCGTATTTTTGTCTCTTTTTTGTCGCTTTTCTGACAGTTCTGTCGCTTTTGGCACTTTTGAAGTTTTTCTCACCAAATTTCATCGTATAATATAATATTATTTTCCTGATTAATCGATGCGCTGTTTGAGTTATAAAATGTCAAAACGTGCTAAAAATGTGGATCAGTGTTTCCCAAAAGCCAGAGAAGACGCCCTCAAATGTCTCGTTTTGTCCACAACTCAAAAGATATATAATTACTGTCCCAGAGGAGAGAAAAAAAAACTAGAACATATTCACATTTAACAAGCTGGAATCAGAGAACTCTAATTAAAAAAATATTAAATAATTATATTTTAATTAATTATATCTTATTAAATCATAATAATAATGAAAAATGACTCAAACGGATTAATCGATTATCAAAATAGTTGACGATTAATTTAATAGTTGACAACTAATCGATTAATTGATTAATTGTGCACTTTGCATTTGTCTAATTTTTCATCATTTTGGTGGCTTCTTTTCAACATTTTTGTAGCTTTTGCAGTCTTTGTCTCTCTCTCTTTTTTGTTGTTGTTTTCTGACATTTTTGTCGCTTTTTTGGCACTTTTGAAGTTTTTTCCTCACCAAATTCCATCGTATAGTTGTTGACATAAAGCCCAACAAAAGTCTGCAAAAAAAGTTCCTTAGCCATCATAGAATCATTTTGGTTTGCCAACATGTATTGTCAACCTAAATCAGGTTCACGGGATAAGCGGGCTGGATCAAAACCTGCGAGGGGCCGGATTTGGCCCGCGGGCCTTGAGTTTGACACGTGTGCTCTACATTATACACAACATACATACATGCATGCATCCATACAGTCAGGTCCATAAATATTGGGACATCAACACAGCCTGAATCTTTTGGCTCTATACACCACCACAATGGATTTGAAATGAAACAAACAAGATGTGCTTTATCTGCAGACTTTCAGCTTTAATATGAGGGTATTTACATCCAAATCAGATGAACGGTGTAGGAATTACAACAGTTTGTATATGTGCCTGCCACTTTTTAAGGGACCAAAAGTAATGGGACAATTGGCTGCTCAGCTGTTCCATGGCCAGGTGTGTGTTATTCCTCATTATCCCATTTACAAGGAGCAGATAAAAGGTCCAGAGTTCATTTCAAGTCTGCTATTTGCATTTGGAATCTGTTGCTGTCGACTCTAAATATGAGATCTAAAGAGCTGTCGATATCAGTGAAGCAAGCCATCATTAGGCTGAAAATCAAAACAAACCAATCAGAGAGATAGCTAAAACATTAGGTGTGGCCAAATCAACTGTTTGGAACATTCTTAAAAAGAAAGAACGCACCGTGAGCCTAGCAACACCAAAAGACCCGAAGACCACGGAAAACCACTGTGGTGGATGACCGAAGAATTCTTTCCTGGTGAAGAAAACACCCTTCACAACAGTTGGCCAGATCAAGAACACTCTCCAGGAGGTAGGTGTATGTGTGTCAAAGTCAACAATCAAGAGAAGACTTCACCAGAGTGAATACAGAGGGTTTACCACAAGATGTAAACCATTGGTGAGCTCAAAACCGGAAGGCCAGATTAGAGTTTGCCAAACAACATCTAAAAAGCCTTCAGAGTTCTGGAACAACATCCTTTGACAGATGAGACCAAGATCAACTTGTACCAGAGTGATGGAAAGAGAAGAGTGTGGAGAAGGAAAGGAACTGCTCATGATCCAAAGCATACCACCTCATCAGTGAAGCATGGTGGTGGTAGTGTCATGCATGGGCATGTATGCCAAGGGAACTGGTTCTCTTGTATTTATTGATGATGTGACTGCTGACAAAAGCAGCAGGATGAATTCTGAAGTGTTTCGGCAATATTATCCGCTCATATTCAGCCAAATGCTTCAGAACTCATTGGACGGCGTCACAGTGCAGATGGACAATGACCTAAAGCATACTGCTAAAGCAACCAAAGAGTTTTTTAAGGGAAAGAAGTGGAATGTTATGCAATGGCCAAATCAATCACCTGACCTGAATCCGATTGAGCATGCATTTCACTTGCTGAAGACAAAACTGAAGGGAAAATGCCCCAAAAACAAGCAGGAACTGAAGACTGTTGCAGAGAGGCCTGGCAGAGCATCACCAGGATGAAACCCAGCGTCTGGTGATGTCTATGCTCCAGACTTCAGGCTGTAATTGACTGCAAAGGATTTGCAACCAAGTATTAAGAAGTGAAAGTTTGATTTATGATTATTAATCTGTCCCATTACTTTTGGTCCCTTAAAAAGTGGCAGGCACATATACAAACTGTTGTAATTCCTACACCGTTCATCTGATTTGGATGTAAATACCCTCATATTAAAGCTGAAAGTCTGCAGATAAAGCACATCTTGTTTGTTTCATTTCAAATCCATTGTGGTGGTGTATAGAGCCAAAAAGAGTAGAATTGTGTTGATGTCCCAATATTTATGGACCTGACTGTACATGCATGCACACCTGGACTTAAATTTACACCTGGTCACTTTAACACTGGACTCAACACTTGACACTTTAATAATAATTTATGGTCTTTTCTTGTTTATTTGACAAATGTTCTTATTGTTGTTGTTATTATTACTATTGTTATTTTGTTGTTTTCATACTGTCTTTTTTATCTATTTTATTCCTTTTTTCTTGCAAAAACTGCTACTGGAACTTTCAATTTCCTTGCGGGAGTCATCCCAAAAGGATTAATAAAGAGAAGTCTAAGTCTAACACACACTTATCTAATGAGAGTCAAGACATGCTCTCTACAGAGATCTTTAAAGGCTGTTCACACACACCAAGCCTGAAGTAAGTGGTCTAGTGCGAACAATGGAGGTGGAGAGATCCCCCGGGTGGAGCTAGTGACGCTAACGAGACAAATGTTCTTACCGGAAGATAATTGACAGGTATTTCATACTTGTACTCCTCTGCTTGAAGTTTATACACGAGCTTCATCATCGGCCCACTGGAAGCAAAATACAAACAGATGAGAACAAGAAATGTTTGATTTTTTATTTTATTTTTTTAACCCTTGTATGGTATTCGGGTAGAAAAAATGGTAGAAATATACTTTTTTTCTACCTGAAATCAGCGGCCTTACCTTATTTTGTGTGTTAAACATGTATTCCCGACTCATTATTCCTCAATTAAGAAAATTATGCTGGATATGACCATAATTATGATCACATTGTGGATTTTTAACATGAATTATAACCTGATGACTAAAAACGAACCCCACTTCCATCTTTAATAGTGTTCTAGTAGAGACTGATTCATTCCCTGAACATAGATGTTATCTCAGCTGCTGGAAATGGAGATAAAGACAATATTTGTTAATAGATTATGAAGGAAAATCTTATTTGATAATTGTTTTTAAAGTCCCGGGTCAGTTTGACCCGAGGGACACGAGGGGGTCCCGGAAGTGAAGACAATACAAGGGTTAAGATTATTTTTGGGGGCTTTTCCCTTTATTAGAGTGACAGTGGATGGAAATGAAAGGAGGAGAGAGAGATGGAGGGATGACACGCAGCAAAGGGCCGCAGGTTGGATTCCAACCCGGGCCGCAGCAGGACTCGGCCTACATGGGGGGAACGCTCTTACTGGGGGGGCTGGAGGACGCCCCGATAGTGTCTGAATTCATTATAGAAACCCACAATGAATGAAAATACACTTTGGCTGATGAGGTAGAATTACGGAGGATTTTCTGTTTAGAGTATTATACAGTGGTGTGAAAGTGTTTGCCTTCCTCATTTCTGCCTTTGCATGTTTGTCACACTTAAGTGTTTCGAACATCAAACCAATTTAAACAATAGTCAAGGACAACACAAGTAAACACAAAATGCAATTTGTAAATGAAGGTGTTTATTATTAAAGGTGAAAAAATCCAAACCATCATGGCCTGTGTGAAAAAGTGATTGCCCCTAAACCTAATAACTGGTTGGGCCACCCTTAGCAGCAACAACTGCAACCAAGTTGCCATGATAATGTGCAATGAGGCTTTTACAGGGCCCTGGAGGAATTTTGGCCCACTCATCTTTGCAGAATTGTCCTAATTCAGTTACATTAGAGGGTTTTCGAGATGAACAGCCTTTTTAAGGTCATACCACAACATCTCAATAGGATTCAGGTCAGACTTTGGCTAGGCCACTCCAAAGTCTTCATTTTGTTTTTCTTCAGCCATTCGGTGGTGGACTTGCTGGTGTGTTTAGGATCATTGTCCTGCTGCAGAACCCAAGTTCGCTTTCAGCTTGAGTACCAACAGATGGTCGGACATTCTCCTTCAGGATCTCTGGTAGACAGCAGAATTCATAGTTCCTTTTATCCCGGCAAGTCTTCCAGGTCCTGAAGCAGCAAAACAGCCCCAGACCATCACACTACCACCACCATATTTTACTGTTGGTATAATGTTTTTTTATGAAATGCAGTGTTCCTTCTACGCCAGATATACTTGGACACACACCTTCCAAAGAGTTCCACTTTTGTCTCATCCGTCCACAGAATGTTGTCCCAAAAGTCTTGGGGATCATCAAGATGTATTGTGGAGAAATTGAGACGAGCTTTGATGTTCTTTTGCTCAGCAGTGGTTTCTCCTTGAACTCTGCCATGCAGGCCATTTTTGCCCAGTCTTTCCTGATGGTGGAGGCATGAACGCTGACCTTAACTGAGGCAAGTGAGGCCTGCAGTTCTTTGACGTTGTTGTGGGGTCTTTGTGACCTCTTGATGAGTCGTCGCTGCGCTCTTGGGGTAATTTTGGGCGGCCGGCCACTCCTGGGAAGGTTCACCACTGTTCCATGTCTTCGCCATTTGTGGATAATGGCTCTCACTGTGGTTCGCTGGATTCCCAAAGCTTTGGAAATGGCTTTATAACCCTTTCCAGACTGATAGATCTCAATTACTTTCTTTCTCAATTGTTCCTGAATTTCTTTGGGTCTCGGCATGATGTGTAGCTTTTAAGGATCTTCTGGTGGACCTTACTGTGTCAAGCAGCTCCTATTTAAGTGATGCCTGATTGTGAACAGGTGTGGCAATAATCAGGTCTGGGTGTGGCTAGAGAAATTGAACTCAGGTGTGGACAACCACAGTTATAGTATGTTTTAACAAGGGGGGCAATCACTTTTTCACACAGGGCCATGATGGTTTGGATTTTTTTTCACCTTTAATAATAAACACCTTCATTTACAAATTGCATTTTGTGTTTACTTGTGTTGTCCTTGACTATTGTTTAAATTGGTTTGATGTTCCAAAACACTTAAGTGTGACAAACATGCAAAGGAACAGGAAATGAGGAAGGGGGCAAACACTTTTTCACACCACTGTATATATTAGTGTGTATATATTAGTGTGTATATATTAGTGTGTATATATTAGTGTGTATATATTAGTATGTATATATTAGTGTGTATATATTAGTGTGTATATATTAGTGTGTATATATTAGTATGTATATATATTAGTGTGTATATTTTGTTTTGGTTGTTTTGTATGTGTAAGCACATTGTGAGCAACTATGCTCCAAAGGAAAATTCTCGTATGTGTCCTCGTGATCTGGTCAATAAAGCTGATTCTGAGATTGAAAACTGACCGACAGAACGAAACAGTACGCTAAACCCGCAGATTTTCATTCTGGATCACTGACTATTTACACAAAATAAAACTAGTATGGTTTTAAAACATCACTTAACCTCTTGTGTCGCTCTCCCGTCAGCCATGAAACATTATTATCACTTTTCCTGACATTTCTGTCACTTTTTCAATGTTGTGGAGCTTTTTTGATGTTTTTCCCAAAGTTTTTGATATGTTTAATGTTGACATATCCAGCGCTTTATTTTGAAGGCACGTTTTCTGTGACAAAAACTGAAAATGGGTCAAATTTGACCCGAGAACATCATGAGGACATATTACCTTCAAAGAAATGTAATATCTAATACCAAATTAGTGAGTCTAGGGCTTTTTGTTACATCTTATCTCTTAAAATAGATCTATTTGGAGTAGGGTAATGTTTTTCTTTTGATTAATTGCGTTAACTGTAAGATTTAAATATGATTTGTATATTCAAATGTTATAATGTCTGCGTGTATGGTGTGTAATGTGATGTCACCAGATTTTAGGACCCCAGGAAGAATATTTAGCTTACGCTGAAGCTAATCGGGATCCAAATAGAACAACAGAACTGCCGAAATCTATTCACAGATTCGGTGAAAGAAGCTGTACCTACCTGGGTTTAAGAAACTCCAGGACGATGTTGTACTCATTGCTCCGGAGTGCAGGAGTCGCAGGTTCCAGCCCGCGATGATGCCGCCCAGGCTGCTAAACACAGTCTCCACCAGCCAGGGGAAAATGGCATGAAGCTCCTAAAAGGGAACACACACACATATACACACTGCATCCTGAATATGGATGTGGTGAGAATGTTTTTATGTCAGTCATATGTAGCGTTTGGAGTTACTGTGTGGTGGTGGTGGTGGAGGTGGTTGGGGGTGGGGGTGCTGTGGGGTAACTGAGAAAGCCAGGATTGATAGAGTGAGGGCTGGGGAAATGGTGAGAGTTAAATTCAGTGGATCAGGTGTATGATGACATCGTCCATCTGGTAAAATGACACAGAAAATAACGAGGACCCGGGTCTCCTCTTCATGGTAGTCTGACTGGTAGCGTGGCGTGAGCGTGTCAGCTACGTGGCGTGTACGGTTTTATTTCGCTTCCATGGCAACAGGTTAGAGCTTGCACACTGCCTGCGTGACACGCACGTTTCACACGCGGCCCGAGCCGCCAAACACGCATGCTAGAAATAAGACAGACGGCTTTATTTCACGCGACGACAACGTTGGAAAATAGAATACAAAGAATGTTTATATGTCATTTTGACACAAATACCTTTAATAAAATGACGTTTTGAAATTTCTAGGTTTTGACTATTAAATGCACATAGAAATGTAATTTAAATAA
>JABXJD010003501.1:0-20341 GCA_013375575.1 Percina caprodes
ATAAAAACCTAAACGACTTGATGTAGCACTCTGATGTTGGAATTTTTCAGTCAGACAAGCTCGTGTGTGTGTGTGTGTTTGCATGTGCGTGCGTGTGTGTGTGTGTGCCGGAGGTATAGCATACTAAGCAGACCCGCTGCATCAATAGAAGTGCTGTTCATCAGCATTTACAACTCCCCCTATAATTCCAAGTGTTTTCCTTCACATCACAGGACATTTAGTGGTACCTTGATATGCTGGAGATCTCACGACTGGAGCATCAGTCCAACAGAGACACAAACAAGAAACACACTTCGTTTTTCAGACGCTGTCTTGTACTCAAGCAGGAGACTGAACGGGCCAAATTGAAATGCTGATCACTGACTTTGAATCTCAATTCTTGCACCGTTGTGACGCGCCCTGATGTGAGGGGCTTAGTTATGACCTAGGATTTTGTTCCGGAAAGAGCAAATGCAGAATCCGTGAACACCACCTCTGAATATCAATATGGCCTTCTCAAGAGAATATGAATACGTCTGTAGACTGTCAAATCTGCCAATCGCCAAGTTCAGTTTCAGGTGCAGGAAGTGGAAGAAAAAAACATCTCTTTGTGAAAATAATGCGCTCAATTACATGGGCTCTATTCATGTTGCAGTCTAAATGTGGAACGTAAGGACTGCCAAAATGAAATACATAATCACCGGATCTATTGACTCATTTTCTTCTCTTTCAAGGACCCTCAGGGTCCTGTGTTTTCTACCTCACAGCAACAAAATGGTTAAATAAATAATGTATAATCTTGTGTTCTGTATAGGCTACATAAATCACACATAAAAACACAGCATGTGGACCAGGTGTGTGTGCAAGTTTGTGACTGTCAAATAATCTCAATTTCTTTTTTTTCCTTTTTTTTATCTTAATGAAAGCACACAACAAAAGCTTATTTAGTTGTGGGGGGGAAATTGGGTCAGTGAATGTAGAGCTGGTCTGCAGAACAGCCTCGTTGCTGAGGAACCACACATCACTTCTCTGCTATCAGTGAAGTAGCAGCACTATAAGCTACATCGCTGAGTGCATTAACATAGCAGTAAAAGCCAACAGAAGCAGCAAACTGAGGCGTGGGCCTGATTTTACTGGTGTGTAGCAGTCACAATGGTGCCTCCGGCAATCTGGAATAATAAGATAGCCTGTATGTGATAACTGACATCCTTTTTCTAAAAAAGGATCATTTTCACGTTTGTCTTCATCAGTCACCTGGAAACACCTCTCTTCCCCTTGCCCACACACTCATCCTATTATCAATTTGTTACTTAGGCTAATTTAGACTTCATCACACCTTAAGGACTGGAAATTTGCATATCAGCAATGGGTTAACCACAGCTCAGAGCAGCTGATCACAGGGATCCTCTGTGCTGATAAAATACACAACAAAAACACACAACACACAATTGAAATCCACTTCTGAGGTTGAATAATGACTACATTGGGCATGATTCTCAGTTTCACCTGTAGGGAAGGAGGGGGGGGGGGGACAGACCAGAATGCAGCCAAGTGGATACTAAAAATAAAAATTGATATCTGACGGCGTTCCTAGGCAATTGAGGAGATTTTTTTTTGACCTTGCGGTACAGGTCCTGGGCTGGTGGGTTACACACTCAACCCCCTATCACAAGGGACCATCTAAACCCTTTTCAGATGGGTCCTGAGAGAAGTACTTCAAGTCAATATTGCGCCTCTTGAAAAGAACAGTTCCCCCTAAAGAGTTCAGAGCCTACAATTCCCACCAAATTGCAGACTATAATGATTGAATTTACCTGGTAGATGAAACATCAAGCCAAGTCAGAGGAGGGTGTGTTTGAGCATTTTTTCTCCCAGGAGGGCTGAGAGCATTCTCACAGCGGCTTGTCTAAAATGGGACCGACAGCGCCTGTTGGAGATAATTCAGGTGTCCCGAAACACGCGTCTCAGCTCCTAGAACATGTGACGGCCTGCGAAACCAGCGATGCCCTTCAAGAAATCCATGACCAGGATATAAAGGACGACTCCTCTCCGATCCCCTCACATCGGAGATGTAGCCTATAACTCCCCCTTTCGTGGAAAAAAAAAATAAAAATTAGTGGAAAAACGCAAGCCGAAGGGTCCCGTTGTGGCTGCGAGGCTGTGCGGGATCGCGTCTATACTGCGCATCCGCCTGTGTGCACAGTCTCCAGAAGAGAAAACGCCTCTGAAGCGACAGGCTGCTTCATTATCTACAGCGCTGTGAGTGACTGCTGCTGTGCTGAATCCAGCCAGATGTTCGGATCGCTTTCACGGGCTTTTGCTGGCGACGCAGGGCTCAGTGCGACTTAATCCAGATTGACTGAAAGGTTGCTGCCATAATATGCGGCCCCCCCCTTATCCTCTCCTGCCCCCTGGACTACTGTCAACCACCGACCCGGCTCCATTTCTGACCAGAGGTGCTGTGCTCGGAATGGTAATCAGTGCGCTCCGAGTTGCACAGAGACCATTTGTGTGCAGATGCGATGCCTCTCAGCCGATCTCACAGGCATCATCATTTATTCATGTAGATTGCACTCTACTGCACGAAACGCAGTATCATATTCTCTGAATTTGCTTGAATAAAAATCCCAAAAAAGAACACAACAGATTTTTCTTTTTGTTTTGTCAGATTCAGACATGCACGAGATGGAAAATGAGTCAGGGAATACCCAGTGACATGAACAAGACTGTAATTGAAAATGCATTCCTTTGGTGAACAACCTCTAGTCTGGGTAAAGCCAAATATAGCAGCCCATGAATGAGCTCAATAGTCCTGCATGTATTACATACATTTTGGCAAGAAAGTGTTGAGATGGCTGAAACTGAAAGCCTCGGCTCCCCATGGATCTGCTTGGCCCTTGACTCATCACATCTGATGCAATGATCCTTTGGCCTTTTGTGCAAGTTGGCAAAGTAGCCTATATGCATAAGTCTATTAGAGTAGCCTACAGCGACACAGGAAACTCCTTGGAATCGCAGACTCAGTGTTTTTTTTTTTGTATTCCCAAGAACAATGACCTATACTGTTCCAGAGTGTAAAATAGGTGTCTGTTGTCATCCACAGACTCATCCTGAGGATTTTTACTCAGATCAATAGCTGCATCCAGTTACAACACAACCACTTGAGATCAATATGAATAGCCTAAGTGGTTTAGGCATGGTTATCCAGAGCTGGAATGGCAAGAGCAATTTAAATAAACTAAATATATGTATCACTGTACGTGTGTGCACAAAGTCGCTGAAATTACAAAAAAAAAATTGTTGGCATGCTTGCACAAAAACCTAGTAGAATACAAAATGCAAGCATTTTGCTGGTGGGAAGTGTTAATGTCAAGGCCTGCATGTGGGTGTCTGTGAGTGACTCATTGGAGTCATCATGAGCTGACAGTTTGTGATATGAAATGACACTGACAAGTCTTGGTTTTGACTGTACTCCTTTACTGCTATGAGTCATGTCACTCTGAGTGATGCACGTCAGCCAGGAAGTGGTGGTAGGTGAGGTTGTCCGCCCGTTCACCTGTCCGACTCTTTTTCTCCAAGAACAAGCCCATGCTGTCCCGCGGAGGGTCAGCGATGCTGCGACTCCACGGGGTCGCTGTGATCCCCAGCAGCTCACGCACACCAGCACAGATGACCTGCAGGGTGCACAGCGGGGTCCTTTGATAAAGTGTGTGTGTGTGTGAGAGTGACTAGTCTTTCAAAGAGATCTCGCTAAGATTGTGGCATCATGGGAAGAAAGGTTACAAGGTTACACTCCCAAAAAAACAAATGCATCAAAGGAATTACAAGCCAACCCAATATAAATCTCAATTAAATAGTGCACAGACACCTGAGGTTTTTCATTATCAGTTTAAAGTCACCAAGAGAGGCCAGGTTTTCTTTTCTTTTTTGGTGTGATGCTTCGACAGTAAAGCAGAGCTGAATACATAAAGGTGCTTTTGGACAATTTAGTTCTGACTTCAGGGAGAGATAAGAAAAACAGTCACTTTAACTGTTTCTGTGTATGTGATTCAGCTGATCTGGGGTCTGCTGGCAGTGATGCTCGGTTACAACACACAACTTTAATTGGATGTCACACTGTTCAAAGAAAGAACGTTAAAGTGCCAAATGGGATGTGCCACTGTGGCCCAGACAGAGTTTCCAATGTTTAAGTCCTCTTAGAACTTACTAAATAGATATTTGAATACAACTGAGGAGGCAACTAACGATTATTTCTATCTATTTTCATAATTTAAATTTTTATTATTCTATTACTTTTACCTTTACTTTAATGTTTCACTTATCAAAATGTGAATCAATTAAGAGAAATAATAATAATGTATACTTGCAAGGGGAAATTACAATGTTTTCACTGTTGTTATTACACACACCTATAACTATACATGCACTAAATGGAGCAATGTCAGAGTGTGTGTATGTGTGTGTGTGTGGGGGGGGGGGGGTTCAGTGCCTTGCTAAAAAGCACCTCGGCAGTGCTAAGAAGGTGAACAGACTGAACTACCAGTTCACCATCATGCTTTGGTCCACATGGGGTCTCGAACCACCGACCATCTGGTTCCCAACCCAACTCTCTACAGACCAAGCTACTTGTGACAAATTGTTTCAGTACCAGTTAATGAGAGTTTATATACAGTACAATAGTAGCTCACAGTGTCATCGTTATCTCAGCCTACATTGTGTGAACCTCCAGCTTTGATAGGCTGTGTAAAGTTAAACGTCTCCACATAAATCTCTTAGATGTCGAGTCTCTGCCTCTTCTGAATACCTTCATGTCTTTAAAATCTGTGATTCCAAGTCTTGGCATGTAGACACAATTTACATAAATGAGCTTTCTTCCAGTGATGCCGTTCTCCGTAAAACATGCCTGCGACAGAAATAAGGTTGACGTTAGAATTTTGAAAAGCGAAATTTTTTCGGTAGCTGATAGGCACACACTGTAACGGTTACTGTTATTATAATAATAAACGTTAGTTATCCTATATCTGTTTAGTCAGGTGTAAATATATATATATATATATTAACCTACTTTGTATTGTGGAAATCCTAAAGACTCAATCCATCTTGCAACATCATCACAACTCCACTGTAGGAACTCCATGTTGCCTCTTAGCATGTTTCCATGGAAACTGTTAACTGCCACTACAGGTGTTGAACAAGTGTTTCCTTCACACATAAAAACGAGTTTGTCCAATCACAAATTTATATTAAAAAATTGTAAGGCGGCCAGGCAACATGTTTAACACCAAAGTTTTCGAAGAAGGTTTTCTAAATGCTTAATCAAGTAACAGAGACAACTCCAGTATGTGTTGATAGAAACAGCCAATCATCTTCTTGTAAATTAGGGCGGCTGTTAAATTGTGCGCAGTGATTGGCTTTTAAATCACTCGGTCACGCCCACACCGAACGGAAACAGATAGTGCCGCCATGCATAACTTCCACAGATCTACAAATGATGTGCGCTGGTGGTAGCCATGACAGCCACACCGATAACGCCTTGTAGATCGAATATCAAAGCGCAGGACCGCGCTGTCCTTTGCGACATTGGTGCTAGCTGAAGTTTTCTTTGCACCCGGTGTCTTTTGGGTCGGTTGAAGGGCTTCGGGGCAGTATAAGCTAAACCTGACTCGCCACAATGGCTGCAATTCTCCTCCGTTCATGTTTTAACAAGAAGGTAAAAACAAATGAATGCTTATATTACAGAACAGTTGCATTTGTTGGACGCGTATGTAACGCAACATAGCTAACAAACTGAGCTGCTAGCTAAAGTCGTTGCTAACACACGTTGCACACAGTCCACTCCTCCTCTGCAAGCATTTGATATTTATGTGCAATTTAAGTTGTGTAGGTAGGGTTTTATGTGCATCATGTGGACAGGGAAGACAAGCAATGGAGCATTCCGACATGGCTTTTATTCATTAGACCTTGGACAATGACATTAATATGAATTGAAGTTGACTCTGGTATTTTAATTCTTGCAGGTGCCCCTCCAGCTGGGTCGCATTTGTTACTCCTCTTCCTCAGTGGTGAGAGAAACTCACCAGCTGTCACAAGTCAGCATTGAATGAATGAAAGCTCTTAACTTTCAATTTGAGAAGTCACCACACTTCTTTCTATTTGCCATATTTTAATGTGTTGTATCCTTTATTAGTCCCACAAGGGGAAATTACAATTTACACTCTGTTTTTATTACACATATTACACACAGGCCTTACATGTTTTTGTATTAAGCAGTTCACTTAACAGATGTGTTAATTATTGGACATGCATGACCCCATGATATGAAAGCAAAGTTGTTTTGAAATAACATAATTCATGTCTTTTTGTGCCATTAAACTTAAAATGGAGCTGAGACACAAACTGTTTTCTTAGGTCATCTTTAAGACAATAGCCATAACACAGACTTTTATTACAATATCAATATTACAAATTTTAACAAATGACAGTATTTTGGTCTTATGATATTTAGCATGTGACCAGGATATGTACCGAGTAAGACTCTTTTTACATTTTTAAAAAGAAGCATTTTAATGTTTTCTGTTGGGCAAGCCATGTAATGAAGAGACTGTTAATATCATCTTGAACATATCTTGGTGTTTCTTAACGGTCGGCGTATTAGCTGAGAACAATTTTATGTTCAATAAGCTAATATTGGCTGTTTTTGATTCCAGTCAATTCATCAGTCTGTCTCTACATAAGATTCTCCAGATGTTG
The DNA here is from genome assembly GCA_013375575.1 of Percina caprodes. NCBI lineage: Eukaryota > Metazoa > Chordata > Actinopteri > Perciformes > Percidae > Percina > Percina caprodes. The sequence goes on from JABXJD010003501.1 coordinate 6,730, forward strand.
ATTATTTTGCTATTTTTTCACAATGAAAGTTCTTTTCCTTGGTTCATTGAATTGTGGGACAAATTGTACATAAACAACACAGTAAACAGGTGTTTTTATAGTAGAATGTATACTGACTTATTTGAGAGCAGTTCATTATTTTACTATATCAGTGTGATACACCATGAGTCCCTGTGTATGTTGTTGTGATGGATAGATGCCCTTAATGTAATGATGTAACCAGACAGCAAGAGATTTAACCATATGCTTCTCTGATCCTTTAGCCCACCACCAAGCTGTTCATCGATGGCAAGTTTGTTGAGTCCAGCAGCTCTGAATGGCTCGACATTCACAACCCTGTAAGTATTCATAGGTGAACTTTATACAACCTGCGAAGAGGCTGCAGTAACCAGATCTCTACTAAAAGCTGGCTGCAAATAACCATTGCAACATTGCAGTAGTATTACATGGACATTGGGGAGGGAGGAATAAGTCTAAGAATTTGTAAAAATTCAAAGCCCAGTCATGTTTTATTCCTCAAAGTCCAGCCCCGCTGTAGTTTAGCTTGTTAAGTAGAAGCCTCTAGCAAGGCAGTGATGGACAATTTATAGCATGCATCACATTAAATATCAAACCTGTAAAGGATAGCGAATGTGGTTATTAATATTGACAAATGAATGTATATGCCGTAATGACTTCCCCTGCTCTCAGTCAACTTGCCTGTATTGACTTGCTCCTGCTCCCCAGGCCACTAATGAGGTAGTGGGACGCGTTCCCAAAGCTACCCAGGACGAGATGCTGGCAGCGGTGGACTCCTGCTCCAGAGCCTATAGGTCCTGGTCCGACACCTCCATCCTCAGCAGGCAGCAGATCTTCCTGCGCTACCAGCAGCTCATCAAGGATAACATTGTACACAAATTGTCACTTACTAGTTGATTGTTTTCTTTTTCATCTTTTAATAATGTACATTTTAAGATGACAACTTAGAGAGCAAGGACATTTTTTTTTCCCTCACTGATGTCTAATTTATTGTTGGCTGTTTTTCCTTTTAATATTTCAGAAAGAATTGGCGAAGATGATCACCTTGGAGCAGGGTAAAACTCTTGCTGATGCAGAGGGAGACGTGTTTAGAGGACTCCGTAAGTAAAGCGTAGACTTCCCAGTGTGCTATTGGGTTTTGTATCCTGATTAGATTAGATTGCTGGTGCATATACAGCGGATATCAAATTCCCCTGTTGAAACTGTTGTCTATAGTAACTATATCTCCTGATGAAACGTCTGTATCTTTGGCAACCCTTTATGCCATTGTCTTAGTAGGAAGTTTGATCCCAAGTGTCTGTGGGGTGTCTATTATTTGCGTGTAACCAGATGACTTTCACTTTTAAATTAATAATGGACAAAGGGAACCTTTTTTGGCCATATTGACATGTATATAAGCTTAAATTGCTTTTAAGGATGCAAGAGGCTTTCAAAGTGACCAACTATAACAAAACAAGGGTTGGGGGGGAAACAGCACCCTGCAGGATAACATTGTTAAATCCAGATGTTGTAGTGTGGCTACCTAGTCTGTTTTTATGTAAAGCACTTTGCTGGCTCTGCTGTTACTTGGCATGTCATATAAAGATAATTATGCTGTTCCCCTCATTAAGGTGCACTTGTTCACTTTGGCATCAACAAGCACCCTGTTGAGAAATTAAAAGACGCATGCACACTGGCAAATAAAGGAAGATAAATTTTGGTTATTATAAGACGGTGCTGCCAAAGTATTTCTTGGTACCACTCCCAGTTTCAAGATGCCAGAGTAATTCTGGCATGCTAACTTTAAACTTATCAGCTGAAACACAGGCTACTATATATGCAGGTGTGCTGCTAGCATTAAAGTTTTCCTACAGTACTGGGAACAATAGTCATATTACAGTTCACTCATAGGAAAATAAATCAGTTTAGCGTTGGTATGTATTCTTGACTGAGAGGCTACGTAATGCATATGCAATACATAACATACTGTATGATGATGATGTCATTTTAAATAACTTCCTATTACAATTTTCAGAGATGCATCCATTAGTATGTTGCGTATCTCAGATCTGTGTGCTTTTTCCTATTGGTTTATTTCATAATCTCATCTTCATCCCCCCCAGAGGTGGTTGAGCATGCCTGCAGCATTACATCTCTCATGCTGGGAGAGACGTTGCCTTCCCTCACAAGGGACATGGACACCTACACCTACCGCCTGCCCATCGGCGTGTGTGCTGGTATCGCCCTTTTAACTTCCCGCCATGATTCCGCTGTGGATGTTCCCCATCGGCATGGTATGTGGCAATACCTACCTGATGAAGCCCTCTGAACGGGTCCCAGGGTGCACCATGCTCCTGGCCAAAATGCTCCAGGATGCCGGGGCACCAGATGGTACACTGAACATCATCCACGGCCAGCATGCAGGTGAGTGTGTCTTATTCAGAAGTGTGTGTGTGTGTGTGTGTGTGTGTGTGTGTGTGTGTGTGTGTGTGTGTGTGTGTGTGTGTGTGTGTGTGTGTGTGTGTGTGTGTGTGTGTGTGTGTGTGTGTGTGTGTGTGTGTGTGTGTGTGTGTGTGTGTGTGTGTGTGTGTGTGTGTGTGTGTGTGTGTGTGTGTGTGTGTGTGTGTGTGTTATAATAAACAATGGGAAAAGGTCCAAGGATATTTCAAACATTAATCATATACCCCTGGCAATTTGCAGATAGGAAATTTCCATATTATGTGCAGCCTACATCTATAAGTTATTCTCCAGTGTTTAAGACTATTTTAATCTCTGTATCCGAGGCCTTTGTGCTCTTACATTGTGCCTTAGGGGTGCAGCAAGAATGAAGAAGAGCGGTTTTACAACTTCTATTTGTATCTTTGTGTAGCGGTGAACTTCATCTGTGACCACCCAGCCATCAAAGCCATCAGCTTTGTGGGCTCCAACCCGGCTGGAGAGCACATCTACGAACGGGGATCCAAGAACGGCAAGAGAGTGCAATCCAACATGGTACACCAGATCTCCCAGTACTCGTATGACTCATTTTAACATGCTTAGAATAAATATACTGCTCTTCCATTAGGGATTATCAGTCTCCAGAGGCTGAAATTGTTGTTTCAGTGACCCACATATTAAACACTGTTCCTATTGTCATCGACAAAAACATGGAGCAAGTGGCCGGGTGGGCTCAGTCGGTAGAGCGTGCGCACATATGTAGAGGTTTACTCCTCAACGCCGCGGCAGCGGGTTCAACTCCGACCTGTGGCCTTTGCTGCATGTCATCCCCCCTTTCTCTCCACTTTCATGTCTTCAATCTGTCCTATGGAAATAAAGGCCTAAAATGCCCCAAAAAAATATTCTTTAAAAACAAAAAAAACTGAGCAAAATATTTACTATTCTGTTTCCATGACAACAGCTCAGTGCTTAGCTGCCAATCACTGGTGGTTGTAACAGATGTGGCCAGCATTGAAACCCTACAGAGTCGTGTTCTACATTTTTGTTTTAGGGTGCCAAGAACCATGGCGTTGTGATGCCTGATGCCAACAAAGAGAACACCATCAACCAGCTGGTGGGTGCTGCCTTCGGAGCAGCTGGCCAGCGCTGTATGGCTCTCTCCACTGCTATTTTTGTAGGGGAATCTCGCGACTGGCTCCCAGAGCTGGTGGAGCGCTCCAAATCATTGCGCCAACGCAGGTAACTTTGTTGGTAACTGTGTTTACACAAAGTCTTTGCTAAACATTTCAAATAGTATCAGTTGTTATACATTCTGATATAATGTGCATGATAGTGCCCTTTTTATAAGGGACATTTGTACATGTATTCATCCTGAAGGTGATCAGCCTGGAGCCGATGTGGGACCCCTGATCTCTCCTGAAGCAAAGACCAGGGTGGAGTCTTTGATCCAAAGTGGGGTGGATGAGGGTGCCAAGCTGCTGCTGGACGGAAGAAATGTCAACGTCAAAGGATATGAAAATGGCAACTTTGTAGGACCCACCATCCTGAGCAATGTTTTGGTGAGATTTGGCTGAGACAAAGGGTGCAACATGGCTGCCGTTTTTCAGTTGCTAAAAAATCTAATATGATAAAATACTTAGTCCTAGTATGACATTTCAATAATTCAGAAAAATTTAGAAAAAAATAATGTTTTTTTTTTTGTAGTAGTAGTATTAAATGCACTTAAAGCCCTTCTACCCACTCCTCTCCATGCATTGATATAACCTAAAGTTTGAACATACTGGTACCTTATGCACTGTCATAATTCTTTGTGGCGTTTTTGTTGCAGATGTTAAATCCTGGAGAAAAGTGGTGTAATCATTGTGCTGTTCTTTCCAGCCGAGCATGATGTGTTACAAAGAGGAGATCTTTGGACCAGTGCTTGTCGTCCTGGAGGCTGACAGTCTTGACGAAGCAATTTCTCTCATCAACAATAACCCCTACGGCAACGGCACCGCCATCTTCACCACCAATGGAGCCACAGCGCGCAAATACACACACGAGGTGGACGTTGGCCAGGTGAGAGACTCTTGGGGAGTGTTATTTAATTTATAAATCCATTCCCTGAACACACAAATAGCTTTTTCTGTCAGGAATTATAAAAAAAACGCGTCGCCTTTTGGTTTGGTCACCCGTGTGAGACTTTGATGAGGACAGTTGGTGCAAGACGAGTCCTGTTTCAAAACGGAAACCAGGCCTAGAATTCATGTGATGTGTGGGTACTTAATGGAGAAACTTGATTGTTTAAAGAAGTAGTGCTTTAGTATTCTTGAAAGTGAAATTTACAGTCCTGGATCTTTCTCTCGTAATTTTAACAGTTAATCCTTGTAACTCCAAGACTTAAACTTTCGTTTCATTTGCAAAATGTTTGAACCTTTCCTTTTAACGTCATGTTTTTTTGTTTTGATCAACACACACACACACACACCCACACACACACACACACACACACACACACACCCCCCCACAAGTCAAGAATCGGCACCTTGTCAATCTAACATTGTGTCAGATATCATCTGCCAATACATAGAAAGTATGGGGCAATCTAATGATAGTCAAGTCTTGGTCCAATAGACTCTACCTTATTTTATTTTTATTTATTAATTTTTTTTTAATTGTATAACATTTGTCATGCAGATAATTGAGAATCATTTTTCACAACCTTCACCTTTAAAAGAATTATTTGTGCATTACTCCCTCACGTTTACTCATTTAGTATATTTAAAGATAAAAATACATTGTATTGATCTGGCAGACACAAGTTCTACTAGGTATATTTGTACCCCTGCAGCAGTTATGTATGATTTGTTAATTGTGTGTGTGTGTGTGTGTGTGTGTGTGAGTGTAGATTGGTGTGAACGTGCCCATCCCTGTCCCCCTCCCCATGTTCTCCTTCACAGGCTCCAGAGGCTCATTCAGAGGGGACACCAACTTCTATGGCAAGCAGGTAAATCACCATAGCTGTTTTTCATGTGTCAACTCATAAAATTACTCTGCGTCAAAAAAAGATAAACTTGCACATGTACTGGGTAGCTGACATAGCGGTTGTCTCTTTACCACCAGGGCATCCAGTTCTATACTCAAATCAAGACTGTGACATCACAGTGGAAGGCTGAGGATGCCACTGTGACTAGCCCAGCTGTTACCATGCCAACCATGGGACGCTAAATTGACAGCATATAAAGCATGATCTTCAGTGACTTCTCACATGCCTTATAAAGTAGCCCATGGAGGGAATACTGTTGAGATAAATTCACACTGGGGAGTATTAGTTGGTGATTGCTGTACCTTTGACCATCCTGGATAATGGTGAAGCACAAACACAAATGCAAACTACACCTTGCATGGAGATGGGGGAGATGAGCCGGAATGGTACTGTGAGTCTCTTTGTGGGTTTGTTGTTGTTTTTGTTTTTTTTCTCCTGTTCATGTTCTGCCCTTACTGGGTGGAATATCGATTTAATAATTCTCAAGATCCATTGTGCACAGTGACGCACATGTCTTCCACCATTATCCTCTGTGGTTCTGTTTATCAGAGCACATTTGTGTGTAGTTACTTGAAAAGAAGTTTCTAAATGGAGCAAATGCTACATTAGAACAAGGACACTCCCATTCTGTTACTCCGTTAAAACTGAAATATTGGTTGCCTTTTTTTGGCCCTCTAAATGTAAATCCTACTGTCTAGTGTTTGATAGATGTCCACAATTTTGTACTATATTGTCGGAGTGACACTATTTCTGGTCATGGTAAATGAGCTACGTCAAACTTTGTCCCATTGACATCTTCTAAAGTCGTGTGGCTGAAGAAAGATGAGGAAAGGGTATTTGAGTCTGTAGTTCACTGTTTAAATAAAGAAACTGTAATTTGACTTTTAGTAATTGAATTCTGATTTGTGTTGAAATGGTCCTCTGGTTCTGTTGCAAGTCTATGTATGCAGAGGGTGCAGATTTAAATGATGCCTAACGTGAACACCACAGATGAAAAGTCGTTGGTAATGTTTAAACTTATTGTGGTTCCACATGAATACACAGCCTGTAACTTTGCTGCAAGCCTCCCACTGTTTGACTGCCTGTGAAACGGAACTAGAAAACTCATGTCCTGCAGAAAATGCTTGTGAATGCTGAAAAAGCTAAATTGCTAAAGCTAAAATGGATTGGTGGCATAACTGTGTAAGAAGAATGTGAAGTTTTTTTCAGGAGACTTGAGTTTCTGACCTCGAGCAATAGGCTACACCACGGGTAACAAAGTGGTTGTCATAGGCCTGAGAACCAAACACCGGGATTATGCCGGGGGGAGGGGAGGGCCCTGGGGCCACCGGAACAAGTGAAGCCTGAGAGGAGGAGAAGGAGTTGCTGGAACCAGGGGCGTCGGACTGGGGGGAGAACTGAGTATGCAGGGCCCTCGTGTGAGGAGGACCCAAAAAGATGCTAGAATGATCAGCTGTGGATGCGGGGAGGGGCTCAAAGAAAATGTGAAATTGCTCTTCATCTGATGAACATGGATAGAAACTCATCTGCTTAATATGACCAACTAAACTTGGAAACTTTCAAATACACCAAACATAAACCACAAGATATTAAAAATGACGTTGAACCAGAAAATTTCTACATAGTATACTCATTGCGAATATTACGCAGATGAGCAGTTCAAAAAATACATTAAAATTAATGTCACAATATCGATACATTTTAATAGCAAGAGCCTTATCTCAAACCTTTCAAACTGCCTAAAACAACTGGAAAGAAATGTTAAGCATTTTTTATCAGAGTAGAAAATCCACAGACTGAGTAGTATTTGCATGTACTGCATATGGTCAAAAGTATTATTGGTTGTGTGGTGAAACCTTATGCCTGTTTTTAATCAATCTCTGAAAGCTGGAGTTTTTCCAGATAAAATGGAAATGGTAAAGGTCAGATGATACTAATTTACTCTGTTCTGGGAATAATCTGGAACATTTTGGTTACAGTGGGAAAGGAATTAAAGGTGCAAATAAACTAATTCTGAACTTTAGTAAAACAAAATTTATAATTGTTGGGAGTTGTGCAACAAATGTACACAAACAAACTTATAATAACTGAAATAATAAATAGAACAAATGAAAAAAACATATCTGGGAGTAATAATCAATGAAAATGTAGGTTTAAGGTGTACATATAAATCATGTTAAGACCAAAATATCTAAAACAATTGTAATACTGTATAAAACCATACATCTGTTAAATCTCCTTCATACTGCCATACATTACTTACTATCTGGAAGGGTGGGGAAACACTTAGAAAATACACATTCTTCCAAAGAGAGCCTTAAAAAATGTAAATAAAACTACTTATTGTGTATTTAAAAAGAAACATAAGAATAAATGCTAAATATCACTGCATCACAACCAAATGAGTTACATTTTGGAACAGCTGCAGTGTTAAGATTAAATCATGTGGAACACAGCAATAGAGACTATTTAAAATGAATGTATTGAATGGATACAAAAAGAACTTGATTGTATTATGTACAGACATGTTCCTGGGCTTATAGACTGAGTCTAGTTTGGATGGGTTATTATTCGGTTTGATGTAGATAGAAGGAAAAGAAGTAGATAGATGGAAAAGAAAAAAAAAAATGTGTGTGTGTATGCATGTATGAATAAAGTGCAGTCATTAAAAAGACAGTGTAGTATATTGAAAAAAAGTCATAATATAGTATGCCAAAAAAAAAAAAGTATAGTGTGTCAAAAAGTGATAAAACAGTCATAGTATAGCATGTCGAAAAAACGTCATGGAAAGGGTCAGCCCACGATGGGTCTGAGTTAGCTGTGACTACATGGTGGTTGCATCCAACAAAAATTGATAGTAGGCCTATGGTATATAAAAAAAGCCAATTAAAAAGTCATAGTATGGTTGGTATTTCGAAAAAAGAAATAGTATAGTATGTTGGAAAAAGTGATAAAGAGTCACAGTATAACATGTCAAAAAATTGATAAAAAGTCGTGGTATAGTATGTCTAAAAAGTCATAATATAGCATGTCAAAAAATCGATAAGTTATAGTATAGTATGTCAAAAAAAGTGATAAAAGTCATAGTATAGTATATCAAATAAAGTGATAAAAAGTCATGGTATAGTATGTCAAATAAAGTGATAAAAGTCATAGTATAGTATATCAAATAAAGTGATAAAAAGTCATAGTATAGTATATCAAATAAAGTGATAAAAAGTCATGGTATAGCATGTCAAATAAAGTTATAAAAAGTCATGGTATAGTATGTCAAAAAAGTGATAAAAAGTCATGGTATAGCATGTCAAATAAAGTTATAAAAAGTCATGGTATAGTATGTCAAAAAAGTGATAAAAAGTCATGGTATAGCATGTCAAAAAAAGTGATAAAAAGTCATGGTATAGTATGTCAAATAAAGTGATAAAAAGTCATGGTATAGCATGTCAAATAAAGTGATAAAAAGTCATGGTATAACATGTCAAATAAAGTTATAAAAAGTCATGGTATAGTATGTCAAAAAAGTGATAAAAAGTCATGGTATTGTATGTCAAATAAAGTTATAAAAAGTCATGGTATAGCATGTCAAATAAAGTGATAAAAAGTCATGGTATAGCATGTCAAATAAAGTGATAAAAAGTCATGGTATAGCATGTCAAAAAAAGTTATAAAAAGTCATGGTATAGTATGTCAAAAAAGTTATAAAAAGTCATGGTATAGCATGTTGAGAAAAGTGACAGTTTAGTCTCTGGAGCAACTAGAGCTAAGGGACACTTTGGTTGATCTCGCACACCAAAGTGTATATCCACATGTGTTACATCTGTGCTATTACCAACAGTATGGCCAAAAAAGTGCTAAGAAAGTCAAAGTAAATAAAAACGTCATAGTATGGAAGTCGAAAAAAATCACAGCATATATAGGTCTATGTAAAAAAAAAAAAAAGATAAAAATATATTTGTTGAAAAATGTTATTGTAGTTCTACATTATGTCAAAAATGTGGTCAATTAGCATTTCAAAAAGGCTGTTCATGCAGGCAGATCCTTTGACAGGACAGGCCGCTCTGTTCTTCGGGGACTGTGTGTTTTGTTACTCGGACATGGCGAGCCCCGCATGACACTGAACACAACTCCTTTAACTGTCTATGATCGCCACACGGGCGACGTCACGACGACCCAGCTGCGACACGAGTCCCGTTACCAGACGGACCGACATCATGGTGAGCTCGGAGTGTGTTTAGCCTTCACAAAACACTGCCAAAAGTTAGCTACAGAGGTGTTTTACCGCGTCTTTTTATCGCTTTTGGACAAGTTTTATGTTCTTCGAAAGACACGCTGTAACGTGCGACTAACTCACGTAGCTAGCTTTTTAACAAACTTCAGCGCCCAGCTAGCTTTCTAGTTAGCATTGACGCTAGCTAACATTATCATAACTACCGTGAGAACTAACCTTAATAAGGAGAACTAATACACTCTAATAACCTTTAGAACTCAGAGTTTTCTAGAAATACAGTAGTGCTGTGTGTGTCTAGCTAGCGTTAACCTATGACTAACCAATATGTCAGCCTGCTGAAGTCACATCCAGCCGGAGGACATTGGCTCATAAAACCTGTTCACTGCCACCACGTTAGTTAGTTAATTAGATTATAACCTTTTTGGACACTGTAGAAGTATATTTTTATGGTTAATTTCTGTTAATGCTACAGTGAAAGTACGTTTATTTTAGTTGTAAAATTGCCATTGTCCGCCAAGGCAGCCCAAGAAAGATATAAGCACCCGTCCCTGAACGCACCCATGAATTAAAACCATTACATCTCAAATACCTCATGTCATTTTATAAAAACAAAGCTTCAAGAAACTCCTTAACATTTCTTTTGAAATTTCTACAAAGTTGTGTGGGTTAGTGTATGGTTTATAGTCCCAGCAATAATCACAATTAAATTACATTGTTTTAAATCAGGAACTAGTTCTACAGTAAACAGTGTGTGCTGCAGGCGTCTGCCTTTTAAGCCATTTAAGAACTATAAATTCAATTCAATTTTAGTCATAGTATCAATTCACAAGTGTTATCTCAAGGCAAGGCAGATTTATTTGTATAGCACATTTCAGCAACAGTTCAATTCAAAGTGTTTTACATAAATACAGTTAAAACCAGATAAAACACAAGAATGCAAATTACAGTGCAGTATAAGAAATAGAAGATCAGAAATGTATTTTGGCCCTAAGCCATTTTAGTGATTCATAAACTAGCAAAATTATTTTGAAATCAATTCTTTGAGGTACAGGAAGCCAGTGGATGTACTTCAGAACTGGAGTGATGGACACTTTACAGATAGAGTAGATCTAGACCACACTATAATTTACAAAGACCCAACCATTCCAGTTATTCCCCCAAAAGCAAGCATTACTACAAGCAAGTTTTCAAGAATGTTGCAAGAATTGATCCAAATTATAAGGTGATTTTGAGTGAATCATTCAAGGCTTTCTTCTCCAAGACTTACACAGTTCCGTGTTTTGCTTTGCCTCAGAGCATACTGCCCACTCTGGAGACACATATTGACTTTATATTAATACAAATCACTGGAGACCTCGGTAAAAACCATAGTTTCTTAAGTCCACACTGCCAGATTTGTGAAGATTTCTTTGTAGCAATACATGCTGTTCTCACACTGGGATGTAGGGCGTGTGACGCCATCTTATAGGATGGTCGGGACAAGTTCAGTGGCAGTTTTGTACACATATAAATAGTTCTGTAAATGTATGAGGCATGGTGTGTTTTTTTTTGGTGAACAACTGTATGTTTTAAAATTTAAACAAATAGGTCATTCAGACAACAATACAGGCATATTGCAATCAAAAAGAGAAGAAATAATAAATGAAATAAAAAATGAAAGATCTAGAGGCGATACCTCAACCCTGGATCTCTGTAAAACTCTTACAGGACATGAGAGACCACGTTTTAACAAAAGCAAAAAATGCACTTACAGGTAGTGATTACAGCAATTTCTTAATCTTATCTGCCATTGTTTGCCACGCTAGAATAGTATCGGCTCCAGCACTGTGCATTCTTACCACTGACAGCTCCATATCAACTATGTCTATGTGTGTGTTAATCCATTGGGATTTAGTGATTGTATGTGTGGGTTTCCAGCGTAAAGCCTGCATCTTCTTGGCAGTGATGCCTGTTAATAGCATACGTCTTTTCCAACATGTCGTCTTTAGTGAGGAGTTATCATTCAGGAGTAGCACAGCGGGAGAACATGATACAGTGACATCCAGTACGTTAGATAAAGTAGCACAGACCTCACCCCAAAAAAAGCCTCACATCCTTGCATTCCCAATACATATACATGTATGAGCCTATAAGTCCATTTGAGCACAGGGTGCAGCTTGGAGCTGTCTATGGCCTGTGGATATAATTGACATGGATCTGTTGATGGTCTGGGTTTTTTTTAGAAGCAAAGACAATCAAGGACCCAGTCTTATCCCAATCCAGTGAATCACCTTGGCTGTAGTCCTAGTGTGTTAGTATTTCTATCTTTTCTAGCAGTAAGTAGTTACAAATTAGCAAACATCCAGCCACAAATGAAAATGATCTCATACTTCATATTAAAGTTGCACAGAGGAGCATGCACCCTTTGCAGTGGGAAAATTAAACCTTCAGGAATGGATCTTTAGTCATGACTCCTCTTTAAAAATTCCCACTTAGCCTCTGAAACATATCAGTTAATAATGATAACTGACTATAAAGTAATTCCCATGGTGTGCCCACTGTCCATTTCTATTAATTTTTGTAACTTGCTCTAGGCAACAGTGCAACAAGTTAAATGCCCAACATTTAAAACTTCAATTGGATTTCACATGCAGTAGCATTTCTCATGTAAAAAGTCTTTACATTTTCTATGCAAGCAGAGTGACAGCGTCTCAGCGGGCTTTCCCACAGAGCAGTGCCTCACTGAAATCATAATCGCTCACATTAAATATCTGAGTTTTCTAGAGAGATGTTCAGACATGGTTGTGTTGCTGTCTATTGATCGGAAAATCAAGATCAAATGCTTAAAGTCCACCAAGTTAAGTAACGTATGCTACCTTCTCTACAGGAGTTGACTCAGCAGGTAGAGGTTGATTTTGGGGGTATGTCTCTGGTTGGTTAGCAAGTCTGACGGGCGTGGTCTGATAGGCTTCTTACTCCGTTGCTTGTCATGCTGCAATTTAACTAGTCAGCAGCTGTTGAGCTGCTTCTTTTTAGCAGTTCAAACCCATTTCATACAAAATATTGTCTTTACAGTGCTGTAGAAAGAATAATATTGTTCTTTGGTTGATTCTCCAGAATGAAGATGAAACTCACCGGGCCACTTCTACTCCTGGTCCTGCTCTCTGTCACAGGGCTGAGCCGAGCCCAGGTCAAGACCTCTCTCCTGGATTTGACCAACAACATGTGGAGCATCTTTCCCAGTCTCAGCCGCCCCGCAAACCACAGCCGCATCTTCTATGCAGTGATGTTTGATGCAGGAGCACAGGGACACGCATCCACATCTACACCTTCATCCAGAGTGACTCAGGTAATATTGGACAGACTACTCTCACCGGCTTTCCTCTGCTCTTTTTGTTATGTTGTCATACCAGCATCCAGGTTGAGAGGCAGGTTAAAATCAAATGTGTATTTACTTCACCAAGTGAATCATGTAATGTATTTACATGGCTTGAGATCAATTGATTTACAATGCAAACAGCATAGTAACCCTCTGGTTTGCAGGCTTCCTTTCCTCAGCTTTCCCTCTATCATCACAGCCTCTCACTTCTGTAAACCTGTACATTTTCACCTCAGGGGACATAGGTGATACTCAACTTCATTTCAGAAATAATCCTATTTTGTCAGATGTTAAGCAAATGTATGGTAAGAAGATTAAGGCCTCTTAATGTTTTTAATAGCTGCTGCATATTTGATGTGGGCTGATCTTGTATCTTTTAGAGCTGCCTGTTTTGGACAATGAGATGTTCCATTCCATAAAGCCTGGTTTGTCAGCATATGCTGACTCTGAAATGGTGAGTTAATTGTCAAATCTAATCGATTATGTTAAGTCAAAGGAAAAGGTCAGCTGGTTCTACAGTGTATTCAGAAACACTGCCAGTAGCCTCCTCTGCAGAAAATCACATTGC
>JABXJD010003474.1:0-21673 GCA_013375575.1 Percina caprodes
TAAAAGGATCATTTTCACGTTTGTCTTCATCAGTCACCTGGAAACACCTCTCTTCCCCTTGCCCACACACTCATCCTATTATCAATTTGTTACTTAGGCTAATTTAGACTTCATCACACCTTAAGGACTGGAAATTTGCATATCAGCAATGGTTTAACCACAGCTCAGAGCAGCTGATCACAGGGATCCTCTGTGCTGATAAAATACACAACAAAAACACACAACACACAATTGAAATCCACTTCTGAGGTTGAATAATGACTACATTGGGCATGATTCTCAGTTTCACCTGTAGGGAAGGAGGGGGGGGGGACAGACCAGAATGCAGCCAAGTGGATACTAAAAATAAAAATTGATATCTGACGGCGTTCCTAGGCAATTGAGGAGATTTTTTTGACCTTGCGGTACAGGTCCTGGGCTGGTGGGTTACACACTCAACCCCTATCACAAGGGACCATCTAAACCCTTTTCAGATGGGTCCTGAGAGAAGTACTTCAAGTCAATATTGCGCCTCTTGAAAAGAACAGTTCCCCCTAAAGAGTTCAGAGCCTACAATTCCCACCAAATTGCAGACTATAATGATTGAATTTACCTGGTAGATGAAACATCAAGCCAAGTCAGAGGAGGGTGTGTTTGAGCATTTTTTCTCCCAGGAGGGCTGAGAGCCTTCTCACAGCGGCTTGTCTAAAATGGGACCGACAGCGCCTGTTGGAGATAATTCAGGTGTCCCGAAACACGCGTCTCAGCTCCTAGAACATGTGACGGCCTGCGAAACCAGCGATGCCCTTCAAGAAATCCATGACCAGGATATAAAGGACGACTCCTCTCCGATCCCCTCACATCGGAGATGTAGCCTATAACTCCCCCTTTCGTGGAAAAAAAAAATAAAAATTAGTGGAAAAACGCAAGCCGAAGGGTCCCGTTGTGGCTGCGAGGCTGTGCGGGATCGCGTCTATACTGCGCATCCGCCTGTGTGCACAGTCTCCAGAAGAGAAAACGCCTCTGAAGCGACAGGCTGCTTCATTATCTACAGCGCTGTGAGTGACTGCTGCTGTGCTGAATCCAGCCAGATGTTCGGATCGCTTTCACGGGCTTTTGCTGGCGACGCAGGGCTCAGTGCGACTTAATCCAGATTGACTGAAAGGTTGCTGCCATAATATGCGGCCCCCCCCTTATCCTCTCCTGCCCCCTGGACTACTGTCAACCACCGACCCGGCTCCATTTCTGACCAGAGGTGCTGTGCTCGGAATGGTAATCAGTGCGCTCCGAGTTGCACAGAGACCATTTGTGTGCAGATGCGATGCCTCTCAGCCGATCTCACAGGCATCATCATTTATTCATGTAGATTGCACTCTACTGCACGAAACGCAGTATCATATTCTCTGAATTTGCTTGAATAAAAATCCCAAAAAAGAACACAACAGATTTTTCTTTTTGTTTTGTCAGATTCAGACATACACGAGATGGAAAAATGAGTCAGGGAATACCCAGTGACATGAACAAGACTGTAATTGAAAATGCATTCCTTTGGTGAACAACCTCTAGTCTGGGTAAAGCCAAATATAGCAGCCCATGAATGAGCTCAATAGTCCTGCATGTATTACATACATTTTGGCAAGAAAGTGTTGAGATGGCTGAAACTGAAAGCCTCGGCTCCCCATGGATCTGCTTGGCCCTTGACTCATCACATCTGATGCAATGATCCTTTGGCCTTTTGTGCAAGTTGGCAAAGTAGCCTATATGCATAAGTCTATTAGAGTAGCCTACAGCGACACAGGAAACTCCTTGGAATCGCAGACTCAGTGTTTTTTTTTTTGTATTCCCAAGAACAATGACCTATACTGTTCCAGAGTGTAAAATAGGTGTCTGTTGTCATCCACAGACTCATCCTGAGGATTTTTACTCAGATCAATAGCTGCATCCAGTTACAACACAACCACTTGAGATCAATATGAATAGCCTAAGTGGTTTAGGCATGGTTATCCAGAGCTGGAATGGCAAGAGCAATTTAAATAAACTAAATATATGTATCACTGTACGTGTGTGCACAAAGTCGCTGAAATTACAAAAAAAAAATTGTTGGCATGCTTGCACAAAAACCTAGTAGAATACAAAATGCAAGCATTTTGCTGGTGGGAAGTGTTAATGTCAAGGCCTGCATGTGGGTGTCTGTGAGTGACTCATTGGAGTCATCATGAGCTGACAGTTTGTGATATGAAATGACACTGACAAGTCTTGGTTTTGACTGTACTCCTTTACTGCTATGAGTCATGTCACTCTGAGTGATGCACGTCAGCCAGGAAGTGGTGGTAGGTGAGGTTGTCCGCCCGTTCACCTGTCCGACTCTTTTCTCCAAGAACAAGCCCATGCTGTCCCGCGGAGGGTCAGCGATGCTGCGACTCCACGGGGTCGCTGTGATCCCCAGCAGCTCACGCACACCAGCACAGATGACCTGCAGGGTGCACAGCGGGGTCCTTTGATAAAGTGTGTGTGTGTGAGAGTGACTAGTCTTTCAAAGAGATCTCGCTAAGATTGTGGCATCATGGGAAGAAAGGTTACAAGGTTACACTCCCAAAAAACAAATGCATCAAAGGAATTACAAGCCAACCCAATATAAATCTCAATTAAATAGTGCACAGACACCTGAGGTTTTTCATTATCAGTTTAAAGTCACCAAGAGAGGCCAGGTTTTCTTTTCTTTTTTGGTGTGATGCTTCGACAGTAAAGCAGAGCTGAATACATAAAGGTGCTTTTGGACAATTTAGTTCTGACTTCAGGGAGAGATAAGAAAAACAGTCACTTTAACTGTTTCTGTGTATGTGATTCAGCTGATCTGGGGTCTGCTGGCAGTGATGCTCGGTTACAACACACAACTTTAATTGGATGTCACACTGTTCAAAGAAAGAACGTTAAAGTGCCAAATGGGATGTGCCACTGTGGCCCAGACAGAGTTTCCAATGTTTAAGTCCTCTTAGAACTTACTAAATAGATATTTGAATACAACTGAGGAGGCAACTAACGATTATTTCTATCTATTTTCATAATTTAAATTTTTATTATTCTATTACTTTTACCTTTACTTTAATGTTTCACTTATCAAAATGTGAATCAATTAAGAGAAATAATAATAATGTATACTTGCAAGGGGAAATTACAATGTTTTCACTGTTGTTATTACACACACCTATAACTATACATGCACTAAATGGAGCAATGTCAGAGTGTGTGTATGTGTGTGTGTGGGGGGTTCAGTGCCTTGCTAAAAAGCACCTCGGCAGTGCTAAGAAGGTGAACAGACTGAACTACCAGTTCACCATCATGCTTTGGTCCACATGGGGTCTCGAACCACCGACCATCTGGTTCCCAACCCAACTCTCTACAGACCAAGCTACTTGTGACAAATTGTTTCAGTACCAGTTAATGAGAGTTTATATACAGTACAATAGTAGCTCACAGTGTCATCGTTATCTCAGCCTACATTGTGTGAACCTCCAGCTTTGATAGGCTGTGTAAAGTTAAACGTCTCCACATAAATCTCTTAGATGTCGAGTCTCTGCCTCTTCTGAATACCTTCATGTCTTTAAAATCTGTGATTCCAAGTCTTGGCATGTAGACACAATTTACATAAATGAGCTTTCTTCCAGTGATGCCGTTCTCCGTAAAACATGCCTGCGACAGAAATAAGGTTGACGTTAGAATTTTGAAAAGCGAAATTTTTTTTCGGTAGCTGATAGGCACACACTGTAACGGTTACTGTTATTATAATAATAAACGTTAGTTATCCTATATCTGTTTAGTCAGGTGTAAATATATATATATATATATTAACCTACTTTGTATTGTGGAAATCCTAAAGACTCAATCCATCTTGCAACATCATCACAACTCCACTGTAGGAACTCCATGTTGCCTCTTAGCATGTTTCCATGGAAACTGTTAACTGCCACTACAGGTGTTGAACAAGTGTTTCCTTCACACATAAAAACGAGTTTGTCCAATCACAAATTTATATTAAAAAATTGTAAGGCGGCCAGGCAACATGTTTAACACCAAAGTTTTCGAAGAAGGTTTTCTAAATGCTTAATCAAGTAACAGAGACAACTCCAGTATGTGTTGATAGAAACAGCCAATCATCTTCTTGTAAATTAGGGCGGCTGTTAAATTGTGCGCAGTGATTGGCTTTTAAATCACTCGGTCACGCCCACACCGAACGGAAACAGATAGTGCCGCCATGCATAACTTCCACAGATCTACAAATGATGTGCGCTGGTGGTAGCCATGACAGCCACACCGATAACGCCTTGTAGATCGAATATCAAAGCGCAGGACCGCGCTGTCCTTTGCGACATTGGTGCTAGCTGAAGTTTTCTTTGCACCCGGTGTCTTTTGGGTCGGTTGAAGGGCTTCGGGGCAGTATAAGCTAAACCTGACTCGCCACAATGGCTGCAATTCTCCTCCGTTCATGTTTTAACAAGAAGGTAAAAACAAATGAATGCTTATATTACAGAACAGTTGCATTTGTTGGACGCGTATGTAACGCAACATAGCTAACAAACTGAGCTGCTAGCTAAAGTCGTTGCTAACACACGTTGCACACAGTCCACTCCTCCTCTGCAAGCATTTGATATTTATGTGCAATTTAAGTTGTGTAGGTAGGGTTTTATGTGCATCATGTGGACAGGGAAGACAAGCAATGGAGCATTCCGACATGGCTTTTATTCATTAGACCTTGGACAATGACATTAATATGAATTGAAGTTGACTCTGGTATTTTAATTCTTGCAGGTGCCCCTCCAGCTGGGTCGCATTTGTTACTCCTCTTCCTCAGTGGTGAGAGAAACTCACCAGCTGTCACAAGTCAGCATTGAATGAATGAAAGCTCTTAACTTTCAATTTGAGAAGTCACCACACTTCTTTCTATTTGCCATATTTTAATGTGTTGTATCCTTTATTAGTCCCACAAGGGGAAATTACAATTTACACTCTGTTTTTATTACACATATTACACACAGGCCTTACATGTTTTTGTATTAAGCAGTTCACTTAACAGATGTGTTAATTATTGGACATGCATGACCCCATGATATGAAAGCAAAGTTGTTTTGAAATAACATAATTCATGTCTTTTGTGCCATTAAACTTAAAATGGAGCTGAGACACAAACTGTTTTCTTAGGTCATCTTTAAGACAATAGCCATAACACAGACTTTTATTACAATATCAATATTACAAATTTTAACAAATGACAGTATTTTGGTCTTATGATATTTAGCATGTGACCAGGATATGTACCGAGTAAGACTCTTTTTACATTTTTTTAAAAAGAAGCATTTTAATGTTTTCTGTTGGGCAAGCCATGTAATGAAGAGACTGTTAATATCATCTTGAACATATCTTGGTGTTTCTTAACGGTCGGCGTATTAGCTGAGAACAATTTTATGTTCAATAAGCTAATATTGGCTGTTTTTACGATTCCAGTCAATTCATCAGTCTGTCTCTACATAAGATTCTCCAGATGTTGATTATTTTGCTATTTTTTTCACAATGAAAGTTCTTTTCCTTGGTTCATTGAATTGTGGGACAAATTGTACATAAACAACACAGTAAACAGGTGTTTTTATAGTAGAATGTATACTGACTTATTTGAGAGCAGTTCATTATTTTACTATATCAGTGTGATACACCATGAGTCCCTGTGTATGTTGTTGTGATGGATAGATGCCCTTAATGTAATGATGTAACCAGACAGCAAGAGATTTAACCATATGCTTCTCTGATCCTTTAGCCCACCACCAAGCTGTTCATCGATGGCAAGTTTGTTGAGTCCAGCAGCTCTGAATGGCTCGACATTCACAACCCTGTAAGTATTCATAGGTGAACTTTATACAACCTGCGAAGAGGCTGCAGTAACCAGATCTCTACTAAAAGCTGGCTGCAAATAACCATTGCAACATTGCAGTAGTATTACATGGACATTGGGGAGGGAGGAATAAGTCTAAGAATTTGTAAAAATTCAAAGCCCAGTCATGTTTTATTCCTCAAAGTCCAGCCCCGCTGTAGTTTAGCTTGTTAAGTAGAAGCCTCTAGCAAGGCAGTGATGGACAATTTATAGCATGCATCACATTAAATATCAAACCTGTAAAGGATAGAAAGCGAATGTGGTTATTAATATTGACAAATGAATGTATATGCCGTAATGACTTCCCCTGCTCTCAGTCAACTTGCCTGTATTGACTTGCTCCTGCTCCCCAGGCCACTAATGAGGTAGTGGGACGCGTTCCCAAAGCTACCCAGGACGAGATGCTGGCAGCGGTGGACTCCTGCTCCAGAGCCTATAGGTCCTGGTCCGACACCTCCATCCTCAGCAGGCAGCAGATCTTCCTGCGCTACCAGCAGCTCATCAAGGATAACATTGTACACAAATTGTCACTTACTAGTTGATTGTTTTCTTTTTCATCTTTTAATAATGTACATTTTAAGATGACAACTTAGAGAGCAAGGACATTTTTTTTTTTTTTTCCCTCACTGATGTCTAATTTATTGTTGGCTGTTTTTCCTTTTAATATTTCAGAAAGAATTGGCGAAGATGATCACCTTGGAGCAGGGTAAAACTCTTGCTGATGCAGAGGGAGACGTGTTTAGAGGACTCCGTAAGTAAAGCGTAGACTTCCCAGTGTGCTATTGGGTTTTTGTATCCTGATTAGATTAGATTGCTGGTGCATATACAGCGGATATCAAATTCCCCTGTTGAAACTGTTGTCTATAGTAACTATATCTCCTGATGAAACGTCTGTATCTTTGGCAACCCTTTATGCCATTGTCTTAGTAGGAAGTTTGATCCCAAGTGTCTGTGGGGTGTCTATTATTTGCGTGTAACCAGATGACTTTCACTTTTAAATTAATAATGGACAAAGGGAACCTTTTTTGGCCATATTGACATGTATATAAGCTTAAATTGCTTTTAAGGATGCAAGAGGCTTTCAAAGTGACCAACTATAACAAAACAAGGGTTGGGGGGGAAACAGCACCCTGCAGGATAACATTGTTAAATCCAGATGTTGTAGTGTGGCTACCTAGTCTGTTTTTATGTAAAGCACTTTGCTGGCTCTGCTGTTACTTGGCATGTCATATAAAGATAATTATGCTGTTCCCCTCATTAAGGTGCACTTGTTCACTTTGGCATCAACAAGCACCCTGTTGAGAAATTAAAAGACGCATGCACACTGGCAAATAAAGGAAGATAAATTTTGGTTATTATAAGACGGTGCTGCCAAAGTATTTCTTGGTACCACTCCCAGTTTCAAGATGCCAGAGTAATTCTGGCATGCTAACTTTAAACTTATCAGCTGAAACACAGGCTACTATATATGCAGGTGTGCTGCTAGCATTAAAGTTTTCCTACAGTACTGGGAACAATAGTCATATTACAGTTCACTCATAGGGAAAATAAATCAGTTTAGCGTTGGTATGTATTCTTGACTGAGAGGCTACGTAATGCATATGCAATACATAACATACTGTATGATGATGATGTCATTTTAAATAACTTCCTATTACAATTTTCAGAGATGCATCCATTAGTATGTTGCGTATCTCAGATCTGTGTGCTTTTTCCTATTGGTTTATTTCATAATCTCATCTTCATCCCCCCCAGAGGTGGTTGAGCATGCCTGCAGCATTACATCTCTCATGCTGGGAGAGACGTTGCCTTCCCTCACAAGGGACATGGACACCTACACCTACCGCCTGCCCATCGGCGTGTGTGCTGGTATCGCCCCTTTTAACTTCCCCGCCATGATTCCGCTGTGGATGTTCCCCATCGGCATGGTATGTGGCAATACCTACCTGATGAAGCCCTCTGAACGGGTCCCAGGGTGCACCATGCTCCTGGCCAAAATGCTCCAGGATGCCGGGGCACCAGATGGTACACTGAACATCATCCACGGCCAGCATGCAGGTGAGTGTGTCTTATTCAGAAGTGTGTGTGTGTGTGTGTGTGTGTGTGTGTGTGTGTGTGTGTGTGTGTGTGTGTGTGTGTGTGTGTGTGTGTGTGTGTGTGTGTGTGTGTGTGTGTGTGTGTGTGTGTGTGTGTGTGTGTGTGTGTGTGTGTGTGTGTGTGTGTGTGTGTGTGTGTGTGTGTGTGTGTGTGTGTGTGTGTGTGTGTGTGTTATAATAAACAATGGGAAAAGGTCCAAGGATATTTCAAACATTAATCATATACCCCTGGCAATTTGCAGATAGGAAATTTCCATATTATGTGCAGCCTACATCTATAAGTTATTCTCCAGTGTTTAAGACTATTTTAATCTCTGTATCCGAGGCCTTTGTGCTCTTACATTGTGCCTTAGGGGTGCAGCAAGAATGAAGAAGAGCGGTTTTACAACTTCTATTTGTATCTTTGTGTAGCGGTGAACTTCATCTGTGACCACCCAGCCATCAAAGCCATCAGCTTTGTGGGCTCCAACCCGGCTGGAGAGCACATCTACGAACGGGGATCCAAGAACGGCAAGAGAGTGCAATCCAACATGGTACACCAGATCTCCCAGTACTCGTATGACTCATTTTAACATGCTTAGAATAAATATACTGCTCTTCCATTAGGGATTATCAGTCTCCAGAGGCTGAAATTGTTGTTTCAGTGACCCACATATTAAACACTGTTCCTATTGTCATCGACAAAAACATGGAGCAAGTGGCCGGGTGGGCTCAGTCGGTAGAGCGTGCGCACATATGTAGAGGTTTACTCCTCAACGCCGCGGCAGCGGTTCAACTCCGACCTGTGGCCTTTGCTGCATGTCATCCCCCCTTTCTCTCCACTTTCATGTCTTCAATCTGTCCTATGGAAATAAAGGCCTAAAATGCCCCAAAAAAATATTCTTTAAAAACAAAAAAAACTGAGCAAAATATTTACTATTCTGTTTCCATGACAACAGCTCAGTGCTTAGCTGCCAATCACTGGTGGTTGTAACAGATGTGGCCAGCATTGAAACCCTACAGAGTCGTGTTCTACATTTTTGTTTTAGGGTGCCAAGAACCATGGCGTTGTGATGCCTGATGCCAACAAAGAGAACACCATCAACCAGCTGGTGGGTGCTGCCTTCGGAGCAGCTGGCCAGCGCTGTATGGCTCTCTCCACTGCTATTTTTGTAGGGGAATCTCGCGACTGGCTCCCAGAGCTGGTGGAGCGCTCCAAATCATTGCGCGTCAACGCAGGTAACTTTGTTGGTAACTGTGTTTACACAAAGTCTTTGCTAAACATTTCAAATAGTATCAGTTGTTATACATTCTGATATAATGTGCATGATAGTGCCCTTTTTATAAGGGACATTTGTACATGTATTCATCCTGAAGGTGATCAGCCTGGAGCCGATGTGGGACCCCTGATCTCTCCTGAAGCAAAGACCAGGGTGGAGTCTTTGATCCAAAGTGGGGTGGATGAGGGTGCCAAGCTGCTGCTGGACGGAAGAAATGTCAACGTCAAAGGATATGAAAATGGCAACTTTGTAGGACCCACCATCCTGAGCAATGTTTTGGTGAGATTTGGCTGAGACAAAGGGTGCAACATGGCTGCCGTTTTTCAGTTGCTAAAAAATCTAATATGATAAAATACTTAGTCCTAGTATGACATTTCAATAATTCAGAAAAATTTAGAAAAAAAATAATGTTTTTTTTTTTTTAGTAGTAGTATTAAATGCACTTAAAGCCCTTCTACCCACTCCTCTCCATGCATTGATATAACCTAAAGTTTGAACATACTGGTACCTTATGCACTGTCATAATTCTTTGTGGCGTTTTTGTTGCAGATGTTAAATCCTGGAGAAAAGTGGTGTAATCATTGTGCTGTTCTTTCCAGCCGAGCATGATGTGTTACAAAGAGGAGATCTTTGGACCAGTGCTTGTCGTCCTGGAGGCTGACAGTCTTGACGAAGCAATTTCTCTCATCAACAATAACCCCTACGGCAACGGCACCGCCATCTTCACCACCAATGGAGCCACAGCGCGCAAATACACACACGAGGTGGACGTTGGCCAGGTGAGAGACTCTTGGGGAGTGTTATTTAATTTATAAATCCATTCCCTGAACACACAAATAGCTTTTTCTGTCAGGAATTATAAAAAAAACGGGTCGCCTTTTGGTTTGGTCACCCGTGTGAGACTTTGATGAGGACAGTTGGTGCAAGACGAGTCCTGTTTCAAAAACGGAAACCAGGCCTAGAATTCATGTGATGTGTGGGTACTTAATGGAGAAACTTGATTGTTTAAAGAAGTAGTGCTTTAGTATTCTTGAAAGTGAAATTTACAGTCCTGGATCTTTCTCTCGTAATTTTAACAGTTAATCCTTGTAACTCCAAGACTTAAACTTTCGTTTCATTTGCAAAATGTTTGAACCTTTCCTTTTAACGTCATGTTTTTTTGTTTTGATCAACACACACACACACACACACCCACACACACACACACACACACACACACACACACACACCCCCCCACAAGTCAAGAATCGGCACCTTGTCAATCTAACATTGTGTCAGATATCATCTGCCAATACATAGAAAGTATGGGGCAATCTAATGATAGTCAAGTCTTGGTCCAATAGACTCTACCTTATTTTATTTTTATTTATTAATTTTTTTTTAATTGTATAACATTTGTCATGCAGATAATTGAGAATCATTTTTCACAACCTTCACCTTTAAAAGAATTATTTGTGCATTACTCCCTCACGTTTACTCATTTAGTATATTTAAAGATAAAAATACATTGTATTGATCTGGCAGACACAAGTTCTACTAGGTATATTTGTACCCCTGCAGCAGTTATGTATGATTTGTTAATTGTGTGTGTGTGTGTGTGTGTGTGTGTGTGAGTGTAGATTGGTGTGAACGTGCCCATCCCTGTCCCCCTCCCCATGTTCTCCTTCACAGGCTCCAGAGGCTCATTCAGAGGGGACACCAACTTCTATGGCAAGCAGGTAAATCACCATAGCTGTTTTTCATGTGTCAACTCATAAAATTACTCTGCGTCAAAAAAAGATAAACTTGCACATGTACTGGGTAGCTGACATAGCGGTTGTCTCTTTACCACCAGGGCATCCAGTTCTATACTCAAATCAAGACTGTGACATCACAGTGGAAGGCTGAGGATGCCACTGTGACTAGCCCAGCTGTTACCATGCCAACCATGGGACGCTAAATTGACAGCATATAAAGCATGATCTTCAGTGACTTCTCACATGCCTTATAAAGTAGCCCATGGAGGGAATACTGTTGAGATAAATTCACACTGGGGAGTATTAGTTGGTGATTGCTGTACCTTTGACCATCCTGGATAATGGTGAAGCACAAACACAAATGCAAACTACACCTTGCATGGAGATGGGGGAGATGAGCCGGAATGGTACTGTGAGTCTCTTTGTGGGTTTGTTGTTGTTTTTGTTTTTTTTCTCCTGTTCATGTTCTGCCCTTACTGGGTGGAATATCGATTTAATAATTCTCAAGATCCATTGTGCACAGTGACGCACATGTCTTCCACCATTATCCTCTGTGGTTCTGTTTATCAGAGCACATTTGTGTGTAGTTACTTGAAAAGAAGTTTCTAAATGGAGCAAATGCTACATTAGAACAAGGACACTCCCATTCTGTTACTCCGTTAAAACTGAAATATTGGTTGCCTTTTTTTGGCCCTCTAAATGTAAATCCTACTGTCTAGTGTTTGATAGATGTCCACAATTTTGTACTATATTGTCGGAGTGACACTATTTCTGGTCATGGTAAATGAGCTACGTCAAACTTTGTCCCATTGACATCTTCTAAAGTCGTGTGGCTGAAGAAAGATGAGGAAAGGGTATTTGAGTCTGTAGTTCACTGTTTAAATAAAGAAACTGTAATTTGACTTTTAGTAATTGAATTCTGATTTGTGTTGAAATGGTCCTCTGGTTCTGTTGCAAGTCTATGTATGCAGAGGGTGCAGATTTAAATGATGCCTAACGTGAACACCACAGATGAAAAGTCGTTGGTAATGTTTAAACTTATTGTGGTTCCACATGAATACACAGCCTGTAACTTTGCTGCAAGCCTCCCACTGTTTGACTGCCTGTGAAACGGAACTAGAAAACTCATGTCCTGCAGAAAATGCTTGTGAATGCTGAAAAAGCTAAATTGCTAAAGCTAAAATGGATTGGTGGCATAACTGTGTAAGAAGAATGTGAAGTTTTTCAGGAGACTTGAGTTTCTGACCTCGAGCAATAGGCTACACCACGGGTAACAAAGTGGTTGTCATAGGCCTGAGAACCAAACACCGGGATTATGCCGGGGGGAGGGGAGGGCCCTGGGGCCACCGGAACAAGTGAAGCCTGAGAGGAGGAGAAGGAGTTGCTGGAACCAGGGGCGTCGGACTGGGGGGAGAACTGAGTATGCAGGGCCCTCGTGTGAGGAGGACCCAAAAAGATGCTAGAATGATCAGCTGTGGATGCGGGGAGGGGCTCAAAGAAAATGTGAAATTGCTCTTCATCTGATGAACATGGATAGAAACTCATCTGCTAAATATGAACAACTAAACTTGGAAACTTTCAAATACACCAAACATAAACCACAAGATATTAAAAATGACGTTGAACCAGAAAATTTCTACATAGTATACTCATTGCGAATATTACGCAGATGAGCAGTTCAAAAAATACATTAAAATTAATGTCACAATATCGATACATTTTAATAGCAAGAGCCTTATCTCAAACCTTTCAAACTGCCTAAAACAACTGGAAAGAAATGTTAAGCATTTTTTATCAGAGTAGAAAATCCACAGACTGAGTAGTATTTGCATGTACTGCATATGGTCAAAAGTATTATTGGTTGTGTGGTGAAACCTTATGCCTGTTTTTAATCAATCTCTGAAAGCTGGAGTTTTTCCAGATAAAATGGAAATGGTAAAGGTCAGATGATACTAATTTACTCTGTTCTGGGAATAATCTGGAACATTTTGGTTACAGTGGGAAAGGAATTAAAGGTGCAAATAAACTAATTCTGAACTTTAGTAAAACAAAATTTATAATTGTTGGGAGTTGTGCAACAAATGTACACAAACAAACTTATAATAACTGAAATAATAAATAGAACAAATGAAAAAAACATATCTGGGAGTAATAATCAATGAAAATGTAGGTTTAAGGTGTACATATAAATCATGTTAAGACCAAAATATCTAAAACAATTGTAATACTGTATAAAACCATACATCTGTTAAATCTCCTTCATACTGCCATACATTACTTACTATCTGGAAGGGTGGGGAAACACTTAGAAAATACACATTCTTCCAAAGAGAGCCTTAAAAAATGTAAATAAAACTACTTATTGTGTATTTAAAAAGAAACATAAGAATAAATGCTAAATATCACTGCATCACAACCAAATGAGTTACATTTTGGAACAGCTGCAGTGTAAAGATTAAATCATGTGGAACACAGCAATAGAGACTATTTAAAATGAATGTATTGAATGGATACAAAAAGAACTTGATTGTATTATGTACAGACATGTTCCTGGGCTTATAGACTGAGTCTAG
Organism: Percina caprodes; assembly: GCA_013375575.1. Taxonomy (NCBI): domain Eukaryota; kingdom Metazoa; phylum Chordata; class Actinopteri; order Perciformes; family Percidae; genus Percina; species Percina caprodes. The sequence goes on from JABXJD010003474.1 coordinate 13,564, forward strand.
TTTGGATGGGTTATTATTCGGTTTGATGTAGATAGAAGGAAAAGAAGTAGATAGATGGAAAAGAAAAAAAAATGTGTGTGTGTATGCATGTATGAATAAAGTGCAGTCATTAAAAAGACAGTGTAGTATATTGAAAAAAAGTCATAATATAGTATGCCAAAAAAAAAAAAAGTATAGTGTGTCAAAAAGTGATAAAACAGTCATAGTATAGCATGTCGAAAAAACGTCATGGAAAGGGTCAGCCCACGATGGGTCTGAGTTAGCTGTGACTACATGGTGGTTGCATCCAACAAAAATTGATAGTAGGCCTATGGTATATAAAAAAAGCCAATTAAAAAGTCATAGTATGGTTGGTATTTTGAAAAAAGAAATAGTATAGTATGTTGGAAAAAGTGATAAAGAGTCACAGTATAACATGTCAAAAAATTGATAAAAAGTCGTGGTATAGTATGTCTAAAAAGTCATAATATAGCATGTCAAAAAATCGATAAGTTATAGTATAGTATGTCAAAAAAAGTGATAAAAGTCATAGTATAGTATATCAAATAAAGTGATAAAAAGTCATGGTATAGTATGTCAAATAAAGTGATAAAAGTCATGGTATAGTATGTCAAATAAAGTGATAAAAAGTCATGGTATAGTATATCAAATAAAGTGATAAAAAGTCATGGTATAGCATGTCAAATAAAGTTATAAAAAGTCATGGTATAGTATGTCAAAAAGTGATAAAAAGTCATGGTATAGCATGTCAAATAAAGTTATAAAAAGTCATGGTATAGTATGTCAAAAAGTGATAAAAAGTCATGGTATAGCATGTCAAAAAAGTGATAAAAGTCATGGTATAGTATGTCAAATAAAGTGATAAAAAGTCATGGTATAGCATGTCAAAAAGTGATAAAAAGTCATGGTATAACATGTCAAATAAAGTTATAAAAAGTCATGGTATAGTATGTCAAAAAAGTGATAAAAAGTCATGGTATTGTATGTCAAATAAAGTTATAAAAAGTCATGGTATAGCATGTCAAATAAAGTGATAAAAAGTCATGGTATAGCATGTCAAATAAAGTGATAAAAAGTCATGGTATAGCATGTCAAAAAAAGTTATAAAAAGTCATGGTATAGTATGTCAAAAAAGTTATAAAAAGTCATGGTATAGCATGTTGAGAAAAGTGACAGTTTAGTCTCTGGAGCAACTAGAGCTAAGGGACACTTTGGTTGATCTCGCACACCAAAGTGTATATCCACATGTGTTACATCTGTGCTATTACCAACAGTATGGCCAAAAAAGTGCTAAGAAAGTCAAAGTAAATAAAAACGTCATAGTATGGAAGTCGAAAAAATCACAGCATATATAGGTCTATGTAAAAAAAAAAGATAAAAATATATTTGTTGAAAAATGTTATTGTAGTTCTACATTATGTCAAAAATGTGGTCAATTAGCATTTCAAAAAGGCTGTTCATGCAGGCAGATCCTTTGACAGGACAGGCCGCTCTGTTCTTCGGGGACTGTGTGTTTTGTTACTCGGACATGGCGAGCCCCGCATGACACTGAACACAACTCCTTTAACTGTCTATGATCGCCACACGGGCGACGTCACGACGACCCAGCTGCGACACGAGTCCCGTTACCAGACGGACCGACATCATGGTGAGCTCGGAGTGTTTAGCCTTCACAAAACACTGCCAAAAGTTAGCTACAGAGTGTTTTACCGCGTCTTTTATCGCTTTTGGACAAGTTTTATGTTCTTCGAAAGACACGCTGTAACGTGCGACTAACTCACGTAGCTAGCTTTTAACAAACTTCAGCGCCCAGCTAGCTTTCTAGTTAGCATTGACGCTAGCTAACATTATCATAACTACCGTGAGAACTAACCTTAATAAGGAGAACTAATACACTCTAATAACCTTTAGAACTCAGAGTTTTCTAGAAATACAGTAGTGCTGTGTGTCTAGCTAGCGTTAACCTATGACTAACCAATATGTCAGCCTCACATCAAGCATCCAGCCGGACCCCTGTTCACTGCCACCACGTTAGTTAGTTAATTAGATTATAACCTTTTGGACACTGTAGAAGTATATTTTTATGGTTAATTTCTGTTAATGCTACAGTGAAAGTACGTTTATTTTAGTTGTAAATTGCCATTGTCCGCCAAGGCAGCCCAAGAAAGATATAAGCACCCGTCCCTGAACGCACCCATGAATTAAAACCATTACATCTCAAATACCTCATGTCATTTTATAAAAACAAAGCTTCAAGAAACTCCTTAACATTTCTTTTGAAATTTCTACAAAGTTGTGTGGGTTAGTGTATGGTTTATAGTCCCAGCAATAATCACAATTAAATTACATTGTTTTAAATCAGGAACTAGTTCTACAGTAAACAGTGTGTGCTGCAGGCGTCTGCCTTTTAAGCCATTTAAGAACTATAAATTCAATTCAATTTTAGTCATAGTATCAATTCACAAGTGTTATCTCAAGGCAAGGCAGATTTATTTGTATAGCACATTTCAGCAACAGTTCAATTCAAAGTGTTTTACATAAATACAGTTAAAACCAGATAAAACACAAGAATGCAAATTACAGTGCAGTATAAGAAATAGAAGATCAGAAATGTATTTTGGCCCTAAGCCATTTTAGTGATTCATAAACTAGCAAAATTATTTTGAAATCAATTCTTTGAGGTACAGGAAGCCAGTGGATGTACTTCAGAACTGGAGTGATGGACACTTTACAGATAGAGTAGATCTAGACCACACTATAATTTACAAAGACCCAACCATTCCAGTTATTCCCCCAAAAGCAAGCATTACTACAAGCAAGTTTTCAAGAATGTTGCAAGAATTGATCCAAATTATAAGGTGATTTTGAGTGAATCATTCAAGGCTTTCTTCTCCAAGACTTACACAGTTCCGTGTTTTGCTTTGCCTCAGAGCATACTGCCCACTCTGGAGACACATATTGACTTTATATTAATACAAATCACTGGAGACCTCGGTAAAAACCATAGTTTCTTAAGTCCACACTGCCAGATTTGTGAAGATTTCTTTGTAGCAATACATGCTGTTCTCACACTGGGATGTAGGCGTGATCTTATAGGATGGTCGGGACAAGTTCAGTGGCAGTTTTGTACACATATAAATAGTTCTGTAAATGTATGAGGCATGGTGTGTTTTTTTTTGGTGAACAACTGTATGTTTTAAAATTTAAACAAATAGGTCATTCAGACAACAATACAGGCATATTGCAATCAAAAAGAGAAGAAATAATAAATGAAATAAAAAATGAAAGATCTAGAGGCGATACCTCAACCCTGGATCTCTGTAAAACTCTTACAGGACATGAGAGACCACGTTTTAACAAAAGCAAAAAATGCACTTACAGGTAGTGATTACAGCAATTTCTTAATCTTATCTGCCATTGTTTGCCACGCTAGAATAGTATCGGCTCCAGCACTGTGCATTCTTACCACTGACAGCTCCATATCAACTATGTCTATGTGTGTGTTAATCCATTGGGATTTAGTGATTGTATGTGTGGGTTTCCAGCGTAAAGCCTGCATCTTCTTGGCAGTGATGCCTGTTAATAGCATACGTCTTTTCCAACATGTCGTCTTTAGTGAGGAGTTATCATTCAGGAGTAGCACAGCGGGAGAACATGATACAGTGACATCCAGTACGTTAGATAAAGTAGCACAGACCTCACCCCAAAAAAAGCCTCACATCCTTGCATTCCCAATACATATACATGTATGAGCCTATAAGTCCATTTGAGCACAGGGTGCAGCTTGGAGCTGTCTATGGCCTGTGGATATAATTGACATGGATCTGTTGATGGTCTGGGTTTTTTTTAGAAGCAAAGACAATCAAGGACCCAGTCTTATCCCAATCCAGTGAATCACCTTGGCTGTAGTCCTAGTGTGTTAGTATTTCTATCTTTTTCTAGCAGTAAGTAGTTACAAATTAGCAAACATCCAGCCACAAATGAAAATGATCTCATACTTCATATTAAAGTTGCACAGAGGAGCATGCACCTTTGCAGTGGGAAAATTAAACCTTCAGGAATGGATCTTTAGTCATGACTCCTCTTTAAAAATTCCCACTTAGCCTCTGAAACATATCAGTTAATAATGATAACTGACTATAAAGTAATTCCCATGGTGTGCCCACTGTCCATTTCTATTAATTTTTGTAACTTGCTCTAGGCAACAGTGCAACAAGTTAAATGCCCAACATTTAAAACTTCAATTGGATTTCACATGCAGTAGCATTTCTCATGTAAAAGTCTTTACATTTTCTATGCAAGCAGAGTGACAGCGTCTCAGCGGGCTTTCCCACAGAGCAGTGCCTCACTGAAATCATAATCGCTCACATTAAATATCTGAGTTTTCTAGAGATGATGTTCAGACATGGTTGTGTTGCTGTCTATTGATCGGAAAATCAAGATCAAATGCTTAAAGTCCACCAAGTTAAGTAACGTATGCTACCTTCTCTACAGGAGTTGACTCAGCAGGTAGAGGTTGATTTTGGGGGTATGTCTCTGGTTGGTTAGCAAGTCTGACGGGCGTGGTCTGATAGGCTTCACTCCGTTGCTTGTCATGCTGCAATTTAACTAGTCAGCAGCTGTTGAGCTGCTTCTTTTAGCAGTTCAAACCCATTTCATACAAAATATTGTCTTTACAGTGCTGTAGAAAGAATAATATTGTTCTTTGGTTGATTCTCCAGAATGAAGATGAAACTCACCGGGCCACTTCTACTCCTGGTCCTGCTCTCTGTCACAGGGCTGAGCCGAGCCCAGGTCAAGACCTCTCTCCTGGATTTGACCAACAACATGTGGAGCATCTTTCCCAGTCTCAGCCGCCCCGCAAACCACAGCCGCATCTTCTATGCAGTGATGTTTGATGCAGGGAGCACAGGGACACGCATCCACATCTACACCTTCATCCAGAGTGACTCAGGTAATATTGGACAGACTACTCTCACCGGCTTTCCTCTGTTTTGTTATGTTGTCATACCAGCATCCAGGTTGAGAGGCAGGTTAAAATCAAATGTGTATTTACTTCACCAAGTGAATCATGTAATGTATTTACATGGCTTGAGATCAATTGATTTACAATGCAAACAGCATAGTAACCCTCTGGTTTGCAGGCTTCCTTTCCTCAGCTTTCCCTCTATCATCACAGCCTCTCACTTCTGTAAACCTGTACATTTTCACCTCAGGGGACATAGGTGATACTCAACTTCATTTCAGAAATAATCCTATTTTGTCAGATGTTAAGCAAATGTATGGTAAGAAGATTAAGGCCTCTTAATGTTTTTAATAGCTGCTGCATATTTGATGTGGGCTGATCTTGTATCTTTTAGAGCTGCCTGTTTTGGACAATGAGATGTTCCATTCCATAAAGCCTGGTTTGTCAGCATATGCTGACTCCCCTGAAATGGTGAGTTAATTGTCAAATCTAATCGATTATGTTAAGTCAAAGGAAAAGGTCAGCTGGTTCTACAGTGTATTCAGAAACACTGCCAGTAGCCTCCCTCTGCAGAAAATCACATTGCTAATGAAAGTAAGTAGGAAGTGAGAAAAGCAAAATGACAAAACAAGTGAATATTCAGCAGCCTGATACGTAACACTGTTGTCAAAAGACAGTTCTGAGCCGTGCTGTTTTGGAGTGAGCATTTGTGTCTGCTTTTAAAGGCTGGACACACAGTGAGGATGTTGTTGAAGGTGGCCAAGAAGACTGTGCCTCGTCTGGAGTGGAAGAGAACTCCACTGGTTCTCCGAGCCACAGCTGGACTTCGGCTGCTGGCTGCAGAGAAAGCCCAGCTTCTTCTGAAGCAGGTAAAAGAGTGCGTTGGTACTGAGGCCTGACATACTTTTAAGACCTCTGTAACGTAGAGTGCAGTTTTTTTTAAAATTTTTTTTTATATATAATCATAAGGGAGTTGTTTGGTGCTACATTATCTGACACTTTCTGGTGAGAGTTCAACCATTTATCAAGGGAAGGAGCAGGCAGAAGGGGCCAGTACATAATACATAGACAAGAGGAAAAGTATTGTTATCAGAGTGGTGTGAGCTTAGTGTGAAGGCTCTTATGGAGGGGATAAGATGGTAATGGATGGCCCTTGGGCCCCTTGGAAGATAAATGATACTTTATTAATCCCCCTGAAGGAATTTTTTAATCCCTTCAATTGGAGGACATCTCTGTATGAGCTACCATTACAGTAGATACCATTAAGGCCATTTCTCTGCTGCTTTTCTTGGTGCCCTCATTCTCCTCTCTCTCTCTCTCTCATTCTGCCTATCTTTGTCTTCTTCCATAGGTTCAACATGTGTTTGATGAATCTCCTTTTGGTCTCCAGACAACAGCGTCAGCTGTAATGCAACTGAGACATGACTGCAGACTTTCAACTGAATTGCAGCAGATTATTGCTGACATTTATGATGATGTTTAAGAAAATCAAATTACTCCTCGCCACAAAGTTGTGTGAACTTAAGTCTGTAATAATATGGTGAAAAATTGTTATTGTCTGTTGTGCCACAGTGTAATTGATTTGTCAGCATTCCAACCTTGTTTATAGAATTATAGTTCTTACTCCTGTGTTTGCACTATGTTTGTGTATGCTGTAACCATTGTTATTTCTGTGAAAATTTGTCGTCAGCTTTTCTAAAATTACCTTGTGCCTTCCAGCTGAAATGTCTGTTTTCGGTTTCTTGGTGTGCTCATCTCTTTAATGTAGGAATCCTGGCTTGGATATCTTTGAACTATCTGACAGGTGAGTACTGTAAACCTCGTCCAAATTGAACTTAATATCTGAAACTATCGTGGTGTCTTATTATAGACCCTGCTTCACAAATACAGGCTGAATGCTTACAACTATGATTCCGTTGCCTCAAGGGGATAGCTCTGATCATTATCAGGCTCCGTCTGAATTTATTATACTTATGGGTTGCACATTCTGTGTCAAATAGGCCTTTTGAAGATAGTATCTAAGGTATAACTGATTAGCGCCTCTCTGTTGTGGTTGCTGGATTAAAGACGGAAATGTTTTCAGGTCACCTGAATGCACAAACCAAGAAGACAGTGGGAATCTTGGATCTGGGAGGAGGATCCACGCAGATCACCTTCCTGCAAAGCTGAAGGTCAGTCATTGATGGCATTCTTAGAGATAAACTCTTAAGGGATTAGTAGCCCACTGTATATTTTTTATATTTCACTGTAGAAAACCATTGAAAGTGTTCCTGTTGCTGATTACATTGCCAGATTCGACATCTTTAACTCAACATTTGAACTGTACACTTACAGGTAACAGATTTGATAATTAATGCATGTTTTATTAAACACCGTAATCCTACATTTGATAATAATAGATTGCATCAAATCATCTGGTTTAATCTTTCAGGGTCATTTTCATGCTTTAAATTAGCTTTTGGTATTGACTGTGTTACAAATACAAGGGACTTTGTTGTTGTAACTTCAACTGTTTCTAATTAAGAAAGCCTCTATTGTCTGCTTAGTCATTAGAATGTGTATAATAGGAAGACACCATTTGTTTGGCCTATTTTCAGAATGACTTGCTTGTTACATACACTCTGTTCCTGGTTGGTTTTGTAACTGTATCACAATCCTTTGACTTCATCCAGCTACCTTGGAAATGGACTGATGGCAGCGCGACTAGCCACACTGGGCGCTTTGGGTGCAGAAGGTACTATACACGAGCAAGAGTTTCCATTAGGGGTGGGGGTGTGTCTGTGTCTCTGAAGGAACCTGAGACACAACAGTGAGTCAGTTCTCTTAGTGCTCTCTCTGGTTTTGTTACCTTCCTGCCAATGTCTCCAAATACTGAGCAAAGGATGTAATGAGATTTTTTTCTGGGATGTAATTTCAAGTCTCTTCCTCTTACAAACAATTTAAGTGAGATTCTTAGATTAAACACGAAGGACTTTGGAAAAAATTGTGTGAGTGAGTGAGAGACTATGGTGACTTGGCGTGAAGCCGAGCCAGTTAGAAGATTAAACCAGTCACGTCTGTGCTCTGACAGGGTTGGAGTGGCGGGTTTTTAAAAGTTCCTGCCTGCCAAAGAAGTTCAGGATGAATGGAGATTTGGAGGGCTGA